>JAAAKL020004443.1:0-20965 GCA_010016065.2 Carybdea cf. marsupialis auct. non (Linnaeus, 1758) | reverse complement strand
ATCATCCTAAATATCTGTGGAAATACAGATTTACTCGTACCTTGGGCTTTTGATTGATTATAGGCCACTATAAAATTAAGGCTTTATCTACACAATCTTTCCTACGGGAATTGGAGTCTTAATATGTATTAAGCAAAACTTTTAGGATGTTGTTTAGATGTGACGTTTACGATAGGGTCCACGTAACCGACGGGAAGAACCGGCAGTATGCCCATTCGACTTTTCCCGCTATTTCCCGCTAGGTATCAACTTATCAGCTAGTTATAGTAGTCTTTCATTATGTTAGTTTCTGGTCACATAATATTAAAAGTCGAGCACATTGGGTTGGCCATCCTGCGCTCTAAAGCATCCCGCGTTTTAACCTCGCTCTATATTGATTGGACCACAAAGAGGCTGACATCCCTGTACTTAGCATCCCATGGGATTTGAGTGATCATTGCAACTAAAACGCAATCTTTGAAGGTTTGCAATGTTTCCATGTGTGATGTAGTAGGTTGACTTTTAGTGCCTTTGGCTTAGAGAACGAGGTGATACAAAATAGTACGGCTTGAGTATCCTGACTTCTTCGTTCTCAAAGTTTAGAAGCCAACACACAGGCTGGTCCAGAACACAGGATAGTCATCAACGTTAAATGGGAATCAGTAGAAGCTAAATTTTAGACAGGGATACTCTCTATGCGTTTAATACAAGTTGATCAAAAGAGGGAAAGAATAATAAGGTGGGCCTAGAAGCGATAGAGCTATTTGATGGCAGACTTCTTTTTTTTAAACTGTTGCAAAGTGCTCATACGTTACCTACTTCTCTCGGTTTAGAGGATAAAAGAGATGTCATAGCTGATAATCCAGCTTTTGTATCATTAAAAAGCGATAAGTAGAACTTTGTCAAGAACCCATCGTGCAGACTCGTCAATCTTGGAAATGGGAGTAATTGGCAAACGGATTTTTGATAATTTTGAATGCTTCCTTGTTCAAATCGCTTAAAATCAATGACGCAATCCACAAAAAGTAGACAAGGGTCTCAATTTTCTGTCTAATCACTCCCGAACCACTTTCCAGCTCTCGATCTATTGTGCAGCAAAACTATTAACTGTATAAGTCCTGTAAGAGGAACTTTACTAAAATATAAACCAATCAAATTCAAACATGCATCAATCCTACAACAATACTGCTACGAAAATGCTATGCAAGCGATAGTGATCTTCCGTGCCCTCTTTTCCAAATAGAGGCTTCTACGGAAAAGTGTCTTCACGAGCAACTTTCTGATAAAAACAATTTTCCGCGTGGCCCACGAACTGAAAATAATAAATTTAATACACGTTTGCATTTAAGCGAGTTTAACAAGGGGGAAAATCAGGACAGATAATATTAAAGCCAAAATTCAAACCCTGAGCGTTTTTCAACGGTGGAAGATCACAAAATCTAACATCAAATGGTCCCCTTTCGAACGATTGAAATATTTATTGAATCCATTTGTTTCCAGCATCCGCTGAACATAGATTTGAAAATGATGAGTGACCTTTCCAAAAAGTGTTAAAAGTAGATTAAATGAAAGGTTTCTAAAAAATGGGGATGGACTATTTTCAAGCATATCGTAAAACCGCGTGATAGAATTTAACGGTGATGATTCTCAAAATTTGTTTCCCAATCTGATAAACATGATAAAAATTAACTAGAAAAACAATTTGGACATCTGGGTGTAGTTTTTAGTTCTTACCTCTCAATATCTTTAGTCTAAGTGACCTTAAGCATCACTTCGATGGTTTTCATGGATTTCCTTGAAGTAATATTAAACGTAGTTGGAAGAGGATGTAATCTTGTCTTTATTGCCAGATCCTAGAATACAAAACTCTCATGAGTAGTTTTCTACATATATATAAGACACGCTGACTGACGATAGATAAATGAGCCTTTTAAAACAAGATGAAATTTGGGTTGAGGCTCAGCGCCGCGTACGTTCCTGTCTTTCAAGGTTCAGTTGTTATTTGTTAGGCCTATTTGCTCATTGTGTATGTCTGTCGGAAGACCAAGGTCTTATTCCTGTCAACTTTGGTAGACCAATTTACGAAAGGAGTTCTTTTCGCGGTTTTAACACGTCTTCCGTTTGGTTTTCTTTGTCCTGTTTACTTTTGTAGTCCGTTTTTCCGTAAGTTTGCAACGGGTTCCAGACTAATCTTTAAGGGCGTTGCATTCTTAAAGAACAGACAGTCCATCATTGATATGAGATTTCGCTTCTTCTCTTTGTAAGTCGTACAAGCAAGACATGGACCCGTTCCTCTTCGTCATCTTCCTGGAATTCCCATCTGCAAATTCGAGAGTTGTTTTAACATGAGAGTGAACTCTGTAGCTAGGCTGGACTTACTCACATTTCGCATCATGTTGCCCTTGTAAACCGCAGTTGGCATTGGTTTCAACTCATGAAAAGTAACCTTAAAGACCAGTCGCAAAATGAAAAATGTTTGGATATAACTAGAAATATATCGTTTTGCGACTGTTACCAGTGTTACTGCGTACTGTTCACCCTTTTCTGGAAACCTTATTGACTGACGCAATTTCAAGTTTTTGTTGAATCCTCACTTCAGCCAACCCAAACTAGCTGCAAAGTCGATTTCCATATAAAGTACGAAAATACCTTCTTCAAGATCAGAACTGCAATTCTATTAATGGGAGATGCTTATGGGATGCCTAGTAGACCCACAAGAGTGGAGGGATGGAGACTATAGAGGGGCAACCGTGTTCCACTAATGAGTGACTAGATTACTGCTCTTGACGAGTTTTCTTTCTGTTACTTGTTCCACAAAGAGCAAAATCAGTTTGAAAGATCACAGTGGAGGTCATCAACCTTGATGTAAATTTAAAGTCAAAAATGTGTGACAAAGAATATGCGTTATCAGGGACGGGGGAACAGAGGGCAGCAGGGGCCATGCCCCCCAAAGATTTGCCAAATCTCTTTTTTATCAGTGAGCACTTTTTAGCTCTATCAAACTTGAAATTGATTGCAACAGACATTGTGTCATATTCACAGCAAAATATGCATATTGAGACACACAACAGATTTTGCTTCTGCATACTTTGGAACGAGAAAAAGTAAATTTGAACCCAGCCTACTTGCCCCCCCCCTCCAATTTGCTTTACCTTCCTCCGCCGCTGGTTATGTAGCAAGACCGAAGAACAGAAATTTATCAATGTAAAGGGTTTTGACAATGACGACTATACAGACGACAAATTTAATGCTGAGATAATTTTTGGTTCACGATGTTAAGGCCACCATGCAAGATATCACGAATTACATCTCTAGGTTGTATTACTGTATCAAAGCCTTGGTTATCACAATACAATCGAGTGCCACATGACTTCATTTTGGAAATCTAATGAGTTGTTTTGTCCTTACAGCCAAAACCTCAAAGTAAACATTCGCCGAAGAAGTTGTGCCAGGAAGACTGTCCAAACATTTTAAAAAGGGAAAATTGATTGGCCGTGAGGAAAAATGCAGTGTAAACCGCAGCTTTAGGCCTATGAACGAATGGTTATGTATGACATGCCTGTTGTATATTTTCTCTTACACAACACTGATTTCTACTCTGTTCCACAGTTTTGATGGAATCTCTTACACATGCCTAGTTATTCACTGAAGAGTAGTTACCCTCTTGAGTTTGCCTCGCAAGGTTTTACCTCTTGGCCTCGCATAATCCGATCAAAAATTTGAAGCAGTGTTAAAAATTTGGAAGCTAAAGATTACAGACCTACCAATTTTATAAAATATTTAGTGTACTGAATATGGTTTCTGATTCAGCTGATGACATTTTTCGATCTCTGTGAAATCTGCACTTTGGGATTGTATTAGACGGTAGTAACGCAAGCTGCAGCCCCAGCTGCAATGGGGCGAAAGCCTCACGTCTTTTGTACATCAACCTACTCCCTTCATTAGAAATAACCTCGCTTACCTTGAATAAGCGTCCCCGGCATTCATTCGAAGCCCTTACTTTTAGGGGACACTTGTTCGAGAAGGGAGACCGAGGGGGGTGGGTGCTTCGAATAATCTCTCCAGACAAAATCTATTCAAAATTATAGCATATTATAAGATTATGCAATAATTTCTCAGAGGCTTTATAGCTTTATAGGCTTTATATATATTCTTTAGACGGTTGACATTTAGACTGCTAAAATTATACAATTATTCTCACCCTTCCGTTGTCCAACCCCCGGATTATTAGGTACCTTGGAGTTTGTTACGATCCTTGTTTCAACACGACTCCATTGGTATGTTTTATCTTTTATTTCTCTTGATGAAGTTATTGACAAATCTTGCTAAAACTCTTGCACTTATCTAGCAACTGTACAATGACTTGATCCCCAAAACGACGAGTCTAGAGCTGCGTCGTAACTATTTAAGCCCCCTTAAATTCTCCCTAGATCCCTTACTTTATTTTGTTTATTGACCTAAGAACGGAGTATTTCCCGACTTTTTGTTTTCCAGAACAGCGCAGCTGCTCCTTGTTGTTTTAAGAACACGATTGTTGATAATTCGAAAATTAAGCTGAACTTCTTATTTTCTCACCATCTCAGGAGTATGTCGACATGCCAACTAAAAACAGATTTGTCGGCCACTGTGTATCTTTCTTAAGAAGCTAACATCTACAGATGATATGGTGAACATTTGGCGAGACCAAACAAATATGCTGATATCTTATACGTTGTTTTTACAGGCTACTGGCACATGACCAGGAATATCTACAATCCATCGACCATTTAAATGAGTTTAAATACGGAGGCGGGCGTCTGGGCTTAGAGCTTCATTTACAACAGTCCAAGCTCCAAGTGCCATTATCCTCTTTAAATGGACCCAGGAGAATAGCTGTGCTTGTTCGCACCACCAGCTGCCTATCACAACACGCGAAGACCTTCTACTATTTGTCCTTTTGAATAGCAAGGCACACAACCATCAAACTTGTCGACTTATCGAATTCAACAATACATGTTTTCTCTTTATTGGTTGCCATTCAGTACATGAAAGTGAGTAGATGGACATTCAACGTCACTCATAAATGAATTCTACGCTTGGAAGGCCTGACGCATTCAAGGGTTGTCGTGGAACTGTGTAGATATTGTCACTGGTGATCTCTGGTTTCCTTGTACAACTGTGTATCTTGGCTTGTGCCTTAGATTTGTCAGTTTCAATCACAAGCTCACTGTCACAGATGTTTCTATGAACTTTGGTCTTACGAGATCGTACCTTCTTTGAGCTTGGAAAGTGCTCGGTGCTGGATCTGCTTAACAAGGCCGAAACCTACAAGTCAGCGGGCGCGGAATTGTTTGTGTTGGTAGGGATAAACAAACCTCATCAACCATTCGTACTTATGGCAGCACAGAGAGCAGATGGGTTTACTGCCTGTTAGTGGAATGCCAAGGAAAAGGCAATGCCATAATCAGTTTCCAAGTTAAGGCATCATATGATTATAGTTTAAAAGGCACATCAACCGGGGAAAGCACGACACGGTATTACTCTCTGGAAACTAAAGGATGGATATCTGGCATGTCGATAGAGCAACATTAAGGGAAAGAGACAGCTTGCTGCCATTTCGAAGAGTCTTAAGACAAGCATTAGCAGACTTACGCGAAGCCGCACCAAGTGATTTCGAAAGCACTTCGGTAAGTTGTTTTAGACTGTGTTGTTACGATCGGCTTTATTCTACGTTCAAGGGATCTCAGTGCAACAGGTTGATCACAGGAGTAAGCTCATTTCCATAGGCATCGTCTTATCGTCAATGCGATCGAGTGTTGTCAATTCTTTTCAAGTTTGTTAGACCAGATCAGCATTTCATACACATGCAGTGACACTTGCTGTGCAAAACTAAGGGCCCAGTGTACTTGATTAAAGGCAAATAAATGGTTTTCAGAATGAGTAAAGCAGATCTGTCTTCTACAGTCCGTGTTGCTAAACAATCTACCGGTAGTATATGGTACATTACAGTTTCAGAAACAAAACTGAGACAAAGTTTGTTTTGCAAATACCTCGTTGAGAGTTCTGTCAATGTAAACGAAAAGATAACAGCTTAAGAAAAACCGTAAAAATTTAATCACCTTTTACCGGTCCTAGCAGCAGCTGGCTCGCGTTTTAAAGATAAACGTTGACTATCTCGTGTCACCGGCAAAAGGAATCGCGTTTTTTACTCATGTCCTACTTCATCCATGTGTGTGGGGAATTGTGCTGATAACATCCGGTTTAAGGAAGAGTTGATGCCCTCACCAGTAGTGTTAAAGAGTGCTTTTCCTATACTTGAAAAATAAGTTAAGTATTATGAGTTCGTTCTAAATGCGGCATCTTAATGCTACTTGTATTTTTTTGGAATGATTCAGCCATTGTGACTAGGAGAACGAGAAAAACGAAAAACAAAGAAGCCCTCACGTGAATGTGATGTATTCCGCACGGTTGCAACGATCTATTTATTAGCATGTGCAAAGCACACGTTGTTAGGAAACACGTTAGATTAGGCCTCTTGCTTTCCTCTGCAGATACATCGGTTGCATCGGCACCGGTAATGATGTTGTTAATTGATGGCCCATGACCCAGCTTAGATCGTCCAAACCTAACTTCCATCGAGTTTCTTGTGCACTACCTAAACAGAGAGCAAGAAAACCGGGACCGTAACTACAGATTGGGTCAATATTTGGTGGATGGCCCCCAAGAAAGTTGTGGTTCCTGTAGAAGAAGAAAAAAGTCGTTTGAGATTTCTATCTACCTTAGTTCGTGACTTGAATTTAGATTATACTGCGTATTTTCAAAGATTGCCTTGTTCCTTTCGCTATCTGAATCCTTTTGATAGAGCTCTTGATCCCCGGATCTCGACAAGTGATCCTGGTTCTATTAGGTTAGTTCCCATAGAGCATCGATAGGCAACCTTGCAGCCAGCCACGAATATATCAGCGATTTCATTTGTGTTAAAAACCCTTTCGAAAGATAAAGCAAGTTTAAGATCTTAGTTTTAAAATAGAAACTGTAAATACACCATAAAATTTGTTTATCTCGCTTTAATTCAGCTGTATAGTTTCTAAGGAGTTGGATTGGAATACAGTAATTGCAGTATCAGTTGAGCTTTGACCATACTTATTTAAATAGTGGGATTCTAGCAATCTTTGTAGCTAGTACACGATGCTTGTTCATATACCTATTATCGAAGTCTAGAAATTAAATATTAACAGGTCACTGTGTTTATAGTGAGATCATCGAACATCAACTACTATTTTATCGAAGAAATTGTCAATACGACCAACAACTTTAATATACACGAACAGGTATTGTCGCACTTAGAGAAACATTGTGCGGTGAACTTGTAGTTGAGTGAGTATTACTAACTCGAACCTTAGAAATAACCACAACCTGTGACCCTAACTTTAACAATAAACCTACCCCTATCTGTAGCCCTATCCCTAACTGAACCTGTTAGTGGCAACCAAACATCTACAAGTTGGCCAATTGTGCTATGGTCCCCTCTGATCGAATCTTAAAAGATATTACATTGCCCAGTTTATTGCTTAAAAAGCTCAGATTTGGATGGCATAGTGTCATACTTGTAGAAATATAGCCTAAACACGCGTCCTCGGCAGTAACTATTTCAAATTGTCGGAGTTACGACCCGAATCTCCCGTAAAGAGATGCCTTAGGATTCCACATGGGCGGTACTGTCCATCTCTCACCCGGAAAATTCACCCTAGCCACTGCCGGTTTTCGGCAACAAGGGCCCCTTTACCGTAAGGTGGTTTGGGGGCCCTTCAATGTCATTTTTTTCTTCAATGAGCTGTGCGGGGCCCAATGCTGCGGCTTAGTCGGCACGCCTTAAAACTAGTAGAGACCATAGCACCTCTGGTATCAAGGGCTACAACTGCTACTACAACTGTCAAGTTCTCAACGCCAAGTTTAAGTCTGAAACCTCTGCTTATAAACAATGCATAGTGATTTGCGCATAGTTAGCATAATTAGCAAAATTAAAATAGCATAATTAGCAGAATAAAAGTAGCCTTGGCTCCCAGCTGTTACTTGTTGGTCAGGTCATTAACAGTAAGGACCGTGGAAGAAAAATCAGTGAATTGTATGGATATGTTGATATTGCTTACTAATTTAACTTGAAGATAAGTCCCTGGGAAAGATTTTCAAAAGCACGTCGGTGTATCCAGCTCATTTTACTATTTTTGTCGAACCAGTAGCTCCAGGGGAACGTGTTTTAGGTAGGGAAGAAAATGTTTTGTGGTGATGAGGTGCTACAGGGCATAAATATGGTGTTAAAATTGCCCGAACCGCAGCAACGATTATCCAAGTGTGTGGGGGAAGGAGAGGGCGGAAGGACAAGTCGTTGTTTAAATGGGGGAAAATCTGCCCATTTGATACGGATTTGACAAAAATTGGGTGACTCTTACCCCCTACCCCCCTACTATTGCTACGTCCCAAATTTCTACAGGTGTGGACGTTTTTTAAGTTCTTCTTGTGAAAATAATAATATGGCAATAGCTCACAGGGCGCCCCAAAGGTTGGTACGGCCCTGGAAAGCCATCGAAAATTCAGTTCACATACAGCACAAAATGGTTTTAACGACACAACACGTGGTAGTCACACCCATATATTTGCACAGGAAAGCATAGGGCGTGAAACAGGAGAACCCAACTAACAGAATGACTGATAGTTTTGCAGTCATGCACATATACGTGTACATCCGCTTTCGAGTTTCTCCAGTTGAACAACACTTTTGATCTCCTCTTGGGTGCCTTGTAAACTGGAGGGATCCAAATACGCAGGGCCTGAAGATATTCGTAAACGTCAGTAACCGTAGCGGTGTAAATAGATAGGCTGTCATTATCATCATTATCATCATCATCATCATCGTCATCATCATCATCAACATCACCACCACCACCACCACCACCACCACCATCATCATCACCACCACCACCACCACCATCATCATCATCACCACCACCACCATCTCACCACCACCATCATCATCATCATCATCATCATCATCAACATCACCACCACCACCACCACCACCATCATCATCACCACCACCACCATCATCACCACCACCACCACCACCATCATCATCACCACCACCACCATCTCACCACCACCATCATCATCGTCATCATCATCATGATCATCACCACGACCATCATCACCACCACCACCACCACCACCATCATCATCATCATCATCATCATCATCATCATCATTATCATCACTAACAACGCTATCATCAGTTTTAACCTTTTATCAATTAAAACAGCAGATCAATTTGTATCTTATATTAAATTCATCCCCCTCCCCATTTAGTCCCTGCGGTCCTTTCGTTTATCTCTTTTAGAAGATCGATTACATTTTCCTATTTCAGAAAGCATAGATATGATTATCGATTTGACGCTTGAAGGACCAACTTTGCTTGTAAGAAGTGGATGGTAGGGAGAAATTTTTGCTCGGCATTCTTGCAGGAAATTCTTTGAGTATATCCCCTTCGAGTATATTGGTCGTGATCACCCATGCTTTCGATCTCAATTGCTTTGCACAACACGTTAATGGTTTTATTGCGCTTTAAAGTGCAATTGCAGAACAGGTACCAATTTTATTGCATTTTTGTGTAAGCATTGATCATTATCTGTTTAAAAACTGGAGAGAAAATTCACCAATGGCGAGCAAGTCTTTTGTTATTATTAGATGGCCCTTGTTTTGTCCTCTTGTGTCCCTAACGTCATTATTCGTATGAGGCATATCAGACGTATGTCTAGGTGCCCTCGTCTTACACCGGCGTGGGCGTACCTCTCCCAACTAAAAGAACAGAAGAGCTTTTACGAACGAGCCAGTTCATTGTCCCGTATTTATCTGTATGTAGTGGTTTCATCTACGTTTTTATGAAGAAAGCTCCGTCTCGCCCCCCCCCCCCGGAAAAGTCTGACATTTCATGCTCCCTTGAATCAATAACCGATGGGGTTTCTTTTTATTTGTTATGTGCATTTTAGTTGCTTAAATCTCTGTGTAAGAAATCTATCGTTTAGTTAACGAAGTCAAGTTAGTCAAGTCCTAAGATTTGAAATAGACCCTAAAACTCCAGACAGTTCTAATAGAGCTTCGGATACAAATGCATTCTACATAAAGATCCGATACATAAAGCCTCGAGCTATCAAGACCCTTTTCTAATTCAAGAAAAACCTTACCGCAATGAGCCCCTCACTTGGACTGAAATGGAGAGTGTAGAAATAGCTGGTGGAGGGACTCACTTATTGCCCTTGTGTTTAAAAATATATAAGAATCGGAATAAATACGTTTCCAATTATGCTTCCAAGAGAAGCATACTTAACCATATCAAGCACTTTTTCACAAACGTTGTTACCCTTGATATACCGATGTTCAGTTCTTTTGGTAAATGTAGGAATTGATCAGGGGGAAGATCCAACAACTACATGGTTTTTTATAACTTTATTAGCTATCTCGAATTCTGCAATTGTTTCCCTCGTTAGAGACGTAATGAACTGATCATTCTGAACGTAGCCAAACCACCGGATTAGTCAGACCTTCGTCAAAATGAAAAGAGCGGAGAGTTGTTTTGTCTTTGGTGGTGGCGCAAGACCAAGGTGTAGCCCCTTTGGATCTGCCACTGGTTCAGTTTTTATCACTTGAAAAAAACCCTTTTCATTAGGGCGAACAGGGAACGTTGCTGTCAGTATTTGATTAACAGAAATGACACATTGTAGGTGCATTGGTATGTATTTAATCGAAAGACGTACACTCAGGGTATTATATCGCAGTTGGTCATACTTTCTTCGACTAATTTTCAGATGTATTCATTCACTGGTTAAAGGTGAGGCAAAATTGCTTTTACTCATTTTCCAGGATGAACATTTGTTATAACACTTTTTTGCGTATTAAAACGCCCAATGATAGATAACAAGTGGTAGATACTTGACTCCAAGGTATCCACCCTTGCTATAGTGATATATCCCTCTTCTAGATTAGAAATATCTGATACGGCCTTGATTGTAGATCTATTCTAAAACCACCTTTGCTTATTTGTGTCTCAAGAGACAATAGAGTACACCAGCATTAAGCCACCCATCTCCTGCTGCACATCTCTGAAACGGAAGATGCGAGTGCCCTCTGCATGTTGCAGGCAGGCTGTGACATAAAATTCGTGGGTTGCCCAACTGTCATGACCCCTCTTTTGGTATGGCTGGCATCACCCAGAGGAGAGTAAGACAATAGTTCTGCTGCCAACTCAGCTACAGGGACTGCTAGAGCAACATAAGTTGTTGACCTCTAACAGCCTGTAGAGGGCCGACGCATGATTTTTCCTCGTATGGCCTGTCCCCGTAGTGACGTGGGATGCTACAGACGGAGGGTTATAGCTTTTTAGAAGAATGGATACCACCCATGCACGCACCATCTCCTCGCGCATTACCTCTGCGGCCCTAGACTGCTTATATTATCCTCATCTAGCCCACATATCTGCTGGCCTTTCGACTATCCGCCAACTTGATCCAGTTGGTTGCTGCGACTCGCCCTAACTGATTCTGAATAGAGTTACAGCTGTAAGGTTAGGATTTTGTTAATGTGTCATTTCTGTTGGTGGTGGACTTAAGAAAAGTTCCCAAAATGACATTCTGATTTCATCGACGCGTCACGATAATGTACAGATACAATATTTTTGTGGTTGTAGCAAGGACACCATGTTCGTTCATTGACATTTCGTCTCTTTTTAAGTTACATTTCTGAGAAGTTGAAATTTCCGTTTGACGTCTTTCATTCAATCACTACGGTTCAGATAAAAGTTTTCGCTTCCTCTTGCTGCAGGATACATGCTCGAAGCGTTCCTCATAATGGCATTGAAGGAAATGTCGGTAAATATTGTGAACTCAAAGTGGCAAATACTTTTTCTGTTTAGAGATTATTGTCAGCAAATGTTATATGTCGATTTTGAAGTCATACGTGCTCAGGTTTTCTAGCGGGAAAACTTTAAGATGCGGTGAGCAGCACATGAAAATGAGAGCAAAGATTTGTGTTATGCAAAGATTGTATGTCAACTGCAGTCCACTGGAATCTCGGGTGCCAAATGATAAACTTGTGTGTTGGATTCTATGAGCTACTACATCTTTCTTTTTCAATTTTGACACCACCCTTGCTTACATTATCTGCGACCATGACTTTCTTTCATCGTTTCGACTGCTATAAATGTTATATCTTCTCGAGGTCAAACCGTATCTATTGCTCAGTTGAAATTGCCATGGCTTCATTAACTGGTGGCGTACAGTTAGTTCTTTTTGTGCAGGCACACAAAGGCCTAGGTTGCATTAACGTTTTCCTGATTAAACAAGTTGCGAAATCTTCACACTTCTTGCTTTTTCTATCTCCATAAAACCAAATACGTTTGTCCCTATTGTGACGTTGTGATGTTTGCTACCGAAATGGGCTTGGCAAAGGTATTCGAAACCGGGAAGAGGAGCGTCCCGAGAACCTCTTTACTGAAGCCTTGTCAAAATAATCAAGTTGCGCGCAACTGCATATTTTGACATGGATAATCTAAATTCTAGAAAATACGTCAAACGATTGCTTGTAGATTTTACTTGATTGCGTAAACAGAGCTCAGAAAATATCAAGGCAACAAAGCTTACGTGTTCTCTGGCAATAATGTACGAATGACGTAACCTGTTTGGTTCTGGTTTCACCTGTCAATGAGCCGAAGTGATGCTAGGCTTGCTTGAAACTGGAAGGGGCAAGACCCTCGACCTCTTGCATGCCGACATCAAGCTGCGGCAGGCTCTTTTGATTTATGATACGTATGACGTAGCTTTGGTCTCTGATATTTATTAGAAATGAATACTAGATTGAGGTCGAGCATAGAATTGAAGCAGATTGACTATAGAAATGACAATCGCTATATATACCCACGTTGAGGTGAATCATAGCGCTTGCGGACAGCAACAGCTTTCGTACGTTTTTCGCTTTTTGGAGGTGTTAAATGAGGGGCCTTGCCAGCAGGAATTTGCCATTTGTGTGATTCATTTACTACAAATATAAAGACGAAAAGAAGACTAAGTATGTGTCATGAAGAGTCACTAACATAACAATGGGCTTTTCATGGAGGTTTTTCACGGTGCAAAAAAAAGCTAAATTGCCAGCTATTGAAGTAAACTGTACATCTATTCAATGAAGAAATTTGAATCTGTGTAGAAATCTTCAGAGAGGGGGAGAGTGAACTTTGTCTTTCTATTTGCTAATCTGCTGCATGAGTTTCCATGCACTTTTCCAACCGCGTCGACCGTACTTTACCTTAACCATGACGTAAAAAAAGTTTCGTTCTGGTCGTTGTTTAAAATTCGTTAAACCTTTACCAACGCCTTCAAGTATTCCATTTCAACAGATACATGAGCCAAGGGCAAAGTAATGTCGGGTGATGTTAAGTGACGTTGCTTTGCCAACTGAACCCCATGGCGTGAACGGATGTAAGTTGACGATGTGTTTAAGAGTTTGCATCAAATTCCGACTCTATTTTCAATACTGAAACAAAATGTCTTTGATACAAAACAAATCTGTTTGTTGATAAACACGTCTGAGGAGACGGACACCTGGGTTGTACTTTGCGTATTAGATCCGTAACCAGACCCTTATGAGTTTCTTTATGCTTGAAAACCATGCTTAGTTAACAAAGCCCTCCACACAGCTGGTCCATGCTGTTCTTGAAAGCGACGTAAACGAATACCAAAGCTTTTGTGAACACAGAATAAAACGAAAGTCGTGGAACTTTAGCTCTGATTACGTTTGGTCTTGTGATGCAGTTAGCGACGGCGACTTGACCTAGTTGAAAATAGAGTGACTGTACATATTAAGACATGGAATGTGTGGAAATCTATCTACCTGTCTGTGCATTTGTCTGTCTGTCCGTCCGTCCGTCCGTCTATCTAAGAATTTTTTTTTGAGAATGACAAGTTTTATTTTGAAAATAGTCAATTCCAAAAACAAAAACGAGGTCGTAAAATAATCAGTGTCATATATAATATTATATTTTACAGGCTACTCCTTCTTGCAGTCTAATTGCTTTCTCAATTTTATGGTTTTTCTCTCCCTGAATTGTGACTGTTGCTGACGTTCCTCACTTCACACTACCACAGAAGCAAGACCTTCCTTTTGCTCACAGCCATGCAACCGCCCTGTTTCCTTAGCTTGGTCCTTGGTCTCGCCCTATTTTCATAACTTTACACAGAGGCAAGGTTAACAGAGTTATTGCACACATTATGTTGAGCGTATCTTTTCGAAGTTTTCTCCTTATGTATGAAGCAACTCTTTAGTGCTACGGAAGGACACATGTCTTTCCTAAAACAGAAATACAGACGCGTATTTTTTAAAGATAAGTCCTACGCTTTTGGATACGCTGCTACGTCCCTACAATCTATCCAAACAATGCAGGCTACAGAGGCAAACAAGCACAAGAGAAGGGAATTAGAATTTTCAATTTTAACGTGACCAAAAATAGACATCAAAGGACCTGGTGTATTACCCACAATTCATAAAGCCTCCTATACACGGAGCAACATGTTGTATCAACATGTTGAACACAACTCGTTCTGAGGACCCTGTCTTGTTTTACAACTGAGTTTCACAACTGCGTTTTCATTTTGGACAACAAAACATTTTTGTATATATGTTAGAGGGAAGTTGGACAACTGTAACTTAAGTAATTCGCCCATTCCCGTCTTAAAACGTCTATGAAATATTCTAAATTCTTTGTTAGCTTCCCATCCTCCCTCTCGTATGACTCTCGTAAATGCATCGCCCCTTGGCTGATTAGCCACAACATGTGAGAAATAGAACCTGTTCTATTCTAAAATCAGTTGTATCAACATGTTGCGTGGAACAAAAGTTGTACAACTTGGTTCGTTTACACGATTTAACATTTTGGGCTTAACATATTGTATCAACATGTTGCACCGTGTATACGGGGTTTAAGCGAAAGTACATCTTTGGTTATGTACCGTTTATTGAAGCAGTGCCGTAGTCATTATAATAAGGAAGTAGGAAAGAACGTGAACATGCCATACCCAGGTCCTTATATACTTAGAAACAGAGCAACACAAGCAAATCATTCGGTACGACGTACTCTGCTACCTGAAGCTATCATCCCATCTGAGTTTTTCCCATGTGGGAGTAAAGTATCATGTGCGAGAATACGTTGTTCTTGAAGAACTAGAGGGGGGTGGGGGTGAGAACGCCCATTGCATCTCCGCTAGATCTGGTCTTGTTAAAGGGCTTGCAGCTTAAGGGAAAGGAGACGATTATGAATTCTTGTTAAAGACAGCTCTCTTAAATCTGACGGAAGGTTCATCTTAGACGTTGATGAAATTTTGTGGGCGCGCCTGTGTTCAAAGCTAGAACTTGTGGTATGCAGGGAGTGTACAGTTTACTTTGGCCAAGGGTTAAATTCTTGGCGAGGAGAATTGGATGAACTTTCTTGAATTTTACAAAAGTGTAGTGATCGTGATTACTTCTTATACCAAAACAGAGTAAACGACTCTAATACTGGTGAAATAAAACCCCTAAATATGAAAGTGGCAGATCCTTTCCCAAATTGAAATTGAGGAATCATTTTAAAATGCTTTTTTAGAAAACGAAAGCATGCAGGTAGATTAGGCTCATAAGAGAGATGAATTGGTTATCAAGGGCCTTGAAGTTATGATAAACAAGCGTGAGTATGTTACTCTTTGTTTTAATTCGTTTCAAATCCAATAGAGGGCAAGGTATCTGCATTTATCAATGGTCAACACAGACAGATTATTCACATTTTTGTTGGCCAAAATGTTTTAAAAACGCGCGAATATCGTCAACAGCCATTCTTTTTTGATAGTTTTTCTTTTTAAGCGTTTATGTTGATAGATGCATTACGTTTAGTCTGTTTAGAGTTACACCAATCCCTTTCTATAAAGTAACCTCAATTATTCAAACTACCTTGGTGGACTGCAAGTAAACTAGCACGTGGAAATGGCATTTGTTGTCTTTGTCACAATGCTTCTCTGCCCTGATATCAGCGTCTTGTAAAAACACAATAAGCGATCTTTTTAGCTTTAGAGACACATGTTTACCTAATGGAAAGAAAAACTTGTTGACTTAACATCAACGTTCACGTCAATGTTATGTGCCCTACCAATGGAATTGTCATGACTATTGGTTCAAATTATTGTTACCCAATTATAAATAGCTCCGCCCCCTTGTCTCCTGAGGCCTCTTACACTCGATTAGTAATGGATTGTGAAACTGCCTTTGCGAAACTGCCTTTTCGAAACTGCTTTTTCGAAACTGCTTTTTCGAAACTGCTTTTTCGAAACGGTTTCATCGAAACTGCCGTTAATCGTTTTTATTTCCCTTTACTACTGACCTCCGGTAACCTTGCATGGAATTGAGAACATATAATTTTGAGGTATAGGTGTTGGAAGCCAGCTGCTACCCACGTCAAGTGTCCGCCGGTATATTTGATGATTGTTGTGCGGTGGAAAAGTGATGACGTCACAGATCAAAAGTTTTGGAAATAGTAAGATTTGACTCCAGATAACTAAAGACAACCCTGGAATAGTCTGTTTTGCACTATAACAGACCTGCACTGTACATATTGTTTAAACTTCAGGCGTCCGAACTCAGTCAAAACTCTGTTGATATTCCTTGGTTCCTTACGTTAGGAACCAGCATCAAATGAGAAGGTTTTGTTAGAGAGATTTAAAATTTTGAAACTGATATCTCGGCGTAAGGAAAGGGTATCACTCTCACATTTGGCCTTTGGCATTCTTTCCGATAGGGTAACATGAAAATTAAGCATTTTTTGAGTAATTCCAATATTTTAAAAATCTTGACGTCACACTTTCCCTCCGCATTGACACTGCCGAGGCTTATTTGATGCACTGTTTTACAAACACTTGCAAGGATGAGTCGATTCAGCGGAGCCCTACCGGAGAATTGTAAAGAAAGTAATAAATCGTTTACAAGCGATTAATCGCTTGCATTGTAGACATGTGTAAATGGTGAAAATTTATTTTTGAGTTGTCTTCTATTTCGAACATGGTGTTGGAATTGAGAAAAGTAACTCTTGATGTACCAACTGCTTGTGATAGCCAATCTAATGTGTATCTCTGGTTGGGAGGATATCTCGATAAAATATATAGCAGAACATAAGCAACCATTCTATGAACAAGAGTGCTCGATACATGGATGTAGAACAATATAAGGGAATAACCAAAGAGGGTTATGGAATTTCGCTACTCTGAGTTAAATGTTATTGCAATCTTCAGGCGAATAATTTGTACAAATCCATACATTGCTATAACTGACATGGTTGCAAACAATAAACTTATTCCCGTGCCGACATTTTGATACTATTTTCGA
This sequence comes from Carybdea cf. marsupialis auct. non (Linnaeus, 1758), assembly GCA_010016065.2. NCBI lineage: Eukaryota > Metazoa > Cnidaria > Cubozoa > Carybdeida > Carybdeidae > Carybdea > Carybdea cf. marsupialis auct. non (Linnaeus, 1758). The sequence goes on along the minus strand of JAAAKL020004443.1, from coordinate 3,568 downwards.
CTGTTTATCGAGTGTCGACCTTTCGTCGCCCCCAAAGAGTTGCATCTGCCTCGATACTTTCTGTTGAATTTTCCAACATATGTCAAAGTCTGTGTTTTCAAGTCGCAAATGTATTTGATTGGAGATAAATTGGCCACTACAACATTCTCGAAGAACAGCTTCCAACACTAGCGGCTATTTCAGAAAGGGTTTCGGAGGACGGTGTCAACCTATCTAAGCATCGAGTGAATTACCGCCAAGCAGTGCTTGCACCGCTTTATATTTTTTTCAACTGGAGTTTTGCAGCCAACAAACTTCTGTGCCCGAAGGGAAAGGGTTAATGAACCACAACAATCAGATCTATTCCGTCAGTTGGGAATGTCTAGGCCTTGTTAGGATAATGAACGCATATTTCATTTTATCAAGTCGAATTCGACGCAGCATGGAAGGTAACTTTCACTGAAATGAGGACACAGAAGCCCTGCTGTGAAATGATACATTCATGCTTACGCACACAGTCATGTGATGATGTAAATCTGTAAAAGCTTTACATCCGGATACTCACTCGTAAATATAGTTAATGATATTGAAACCAGTTTCTGGGTTGTTTACAATGAATTATATTAAGTTACATAGCTAGTAGAGAAAGTGCCTCCATCACAGCCCGGCGCTGCCGGCGCAAAACCGACCTCGGGCATCCCAAAGACGGGATTTTGATGCCAACCTCAGGCAGGCCCCACATCGGCTCTTGGTATTGCCGACCTTCTAGGGTGACAGACAATCTCTTAATTTTTCTGCGCGAAATGCGGCTGTCTGGTCTGCCCTGCTTTGTTTTGTGGTGTTAAAAGCCCACGGCGTTAACAGCGTATAACGTGGAGATGGAATCTACGAATGCGAACAAACCGAGAGAGAGAGCGGCTTTGCCGACCTAGAGGTTGATAGAGGCAAAAAATTTTCCCGGCCTACGTCCAGCACAGTGGTCATGTGACATTAGAAACCAGCCCCCTTACACTATTATAAGTAGGAAACATGACGAAGAGATCATGGGTTTGAGAATTTCGAGCGTAGTTAAACTGAGAAACTCATGCGAGTTTCAGCTGTAAAGGATGAGAGTTAATTACTTCATGATATAATTAGACATGTATATTTTTATGAATCGCTGGCTGCCTTCCCTCATACTACTCCAACGTAGGTTAAGAACTCAGGTGTTTACTTGTATTTTTTGAAGGAAATAATTTGTATCTTACATTACTGATGTGACATTTTTGGCCAAGAGTTGAAGATGTATATCGACAAACGAAGATATGTTTTCTGTGTATAGACTAGAATTGGAGACTTTCTGGAACACTATAGACTCTTTTATGTTTATTTACCGTTAACGCTATCATGGCTTATTGGTCTAGCTACTACGATATTATTAGCCCAATGGTAAATTGTTTTCTGATTGCAGCATTTGCTGCAGATTGGTAAGGTAGGTCTCAAACGCCCACCTTTTTTTCACGGCCGTATATTGTTTGGTTTTTGCTGGATTCTTAAACAGAATGCCACTACCGGCCTTCTACGTGAGCGATCTGATGAAGCAGCTTTAGAATACCCAAGAATTGAACGTCGTCCTCATCATAAAGCTTTTGTTTGCTAATCCATGTAAACATCGAGGTGTAATTCTTGCGAAGTTTTAAGCTGGCCATTGACTTGGTTACTGTAAATAGTAAGTCTTCTTTCTATCGATAGTAGATCTTTTACAGTACATTTTATTTCAACAAGTTATCCGGAGATTTTATTTGTTTCAGCTGTGAACATTGCGCGGAAAGCCTTTAAGTCGAAAACAAAATCAGCTCTTATTTCGACGCTGCGAGACTTTGAAGTAACATAGATAACAGAAGTTTGTGTTTGTCTTATGATATGGTGAATATAGCTCCAGTGTTAGATACAATTCCAAGTGGTTAAATTTTCGGATACCAAGTTGACTTGGATAGGCTTAGGCTGAGTAAGTTGATTTAAAAACGTAAATAAGGAGAAAACGGCGAAAGAGTAGTTTCCATATTAGGCTAATCCTTGCCATGTGTCTGAAGAAGAGCATGTTGCAATTAAGGACACGTAGAGAAACATTGTAGTATAGGAGACGGGTAGGGCCTTACGGGAAACTATAAGGTACTGCTCTTCGTGGATCTTTAATCGAGTGCCAGTCCTAAGACAATCGATTGCAAATGTAAAGGAGGAGTTAGTAGAGTTTCCTTAGGCTGCGAAATTTGATATTCCTCTAAAATTAAGTTAAAAGTTTTTCTGTACATATATATATATATGTATCTCGACTGCGTGTCTTCATGCTTTGTCGTGCTGTTTATGTGGGTTCAATTATTTCCAAGTGCATCTGAATTTTCCTACTGTCACGACATCGCTAAAGGCCTGTCGGAAACAACAAGCGCGAAGCAACAAAATTTCAAATTTACAGACACTGAATGGTTAAAACAAACACCAGTCTAGCAGTCAGACTGATTGGCTGTTTTCAAGACACAGTTAGGTATAAACTTCATTGATTTCTTCTCAGTTCTGATTCTAGCGATTTTGTACTCTGAGGATTGTCAGATAAAAAAACTTTTCTAAAATGTTTTCGCTATTTCGTGCAGTCTTAATCAAAATAGTGTCACAATAAGAGTCGACAATAATCAAACTTACATAAATGAACCCTGAATTTTCCGTGTTGATCTGTACTTTTCATCTCTTATTTATGCGTTGTCGACAGCAATTCACAATTCGAAGGTCATGGTAAGAGAAAAAAGCCATTTCTCACTAAAAATGTCCTTTGGGTTCGCTCAAGATGATGGCTTCTCTCTCTGGATCCTTTCTTTAGTCCTCTTTCCGGATCCCTCTATATTGTACAGCGGTTTTTCTCTTTATCCGTTGACCATTCTATATATTTGAGTTTGTTATGTTTATGTGCTTGGGATTGGAACGTACCACAGTTTCGGTTATACCCTGCATATTTTGTACGCCGTCCCATAATCTAAACATTGATCATCACGTCCACAGTGAGTTGACAGAAAGGTTATACTGTTAGTATGATCAATAACACCGGTTCTTTAAACCTCAACGTAGGAATATGATAGGCCAGAGGAGGAATTGAATAGAAAGGAGCATTTTTGAGGAGTTGTTTTGTTTAGGGATTATTGATCGATTTAAACCCAAACATTTTCATTGCAGCTGATTTATCGTTAGTGCGACTGTTGTGAAATGTAAAATTGTTTCCATAATGAAACCGATATATTAAAGAAACAATCTGTACATTAAGTAATTGTGTTCATAAGATAATTGTGTTTATAAAATAATAGTGTACATAAAATAATTGTGTACATAAAATGATTGTGTTTGTAAAATAATTGTGTACATAAAATAATAGTGTACATACAATAATAGTGTACATAAAATGATTGTGTTTATAAAATAATAGTGTACATAAAATAATTGTGTTCATAAAATAATTGTGTTCATAAAATGATTGTGTTCATAAAATAATTGTGTACATACAATAATAGTGTACATACAATAATAGTGTACATAAAATAATTGTGTACATAGAATTATTGTGTAC
>JAAAKL020004442.1:0-20971 GCA_010016065.2 Carybdea cf. marsupialis auct. non (Linnaeus, 1758) | reverse complement strand
TCACTCTTTCTCTCTCTCTTACTATCTATATTGTTTACCTCTATTCTGGTCCATACAGTTAGTGGATTTTCTTAGCCTCGTATGGTACTACGCCTACTAAAAAAATCAAAATATCTTAGTGTTTCTTAAGAATATGCCGATCGTTAAATGTTCACAACATGCTTAGTATTGGACCACTTCCTTGGCAGAATTTTTTTACGATATCAATATGATTAAAATTTTAAAAAGATTCCTTACATATATTAAGGAACATGAAATGGGACGTTTAATCGAATTTGGGACATAGTGGTGTCACTATTCTAATTGTCTTACCTGAGGGCTCACTGATTGCCTTTGTTGCCTGTGTGACCAGAAGATAACAACTTCAGAACGCTTTGTAGATTCTTCAACTGATTGTGAAGCCGCGCTAGTCTAGGCCGGGGAACTTTAAATGTAGCTAATGGACATGAGCATTCAAGTTGTCTTTTCCACGTATCAACTGGTAGACAATCAACTTCTTTTCATCATTACCCAGGAGTTGTCTCTGGATAACAGGATGTAAAAGTCAAAGGCTATCACTGGCAACTCTCTTGATAGACGTTAATTTGGGCCTGCTTATATACGAAGTAAAGACCAAGTAAGTTAACCTTTCAACTAGCTTATATAGAGCATAAGCATGCAAGAGAAACTCATGGCTACCATGGCCATCACATGCTTCTGACGCGATGCTATTGGTGATCATTGTTTTGGCCATGACGCAACTGTCATTTTAGTAGTCCACCTTCCCATCACGGGCATCATATGATGGAGGCCACTCTCATGTGATAGACGGAAGTTGCTATAGCTTAGTTTAAGGTTGAGCCTTGTCCTCTCTAAAACGATATTGACTGCATTTATGAACGCATCATTCAAACAAAGTACTCTACTCCGGTATTATTTCTTTAGCAAAATAAACTGATTAGTTGCAATAGTGAAATAATTATCTACAGTCCATGATAACCATCCATAAGTAATTATATAATCAGTCTATACATGACAGTGTCATATGATGGAGCACTCATTAGCACCGGGTATAGTTATGGTACTGGAAACTTCTTCCAACAATCTCTTTCGTCAATTCCGTTGCTGCTTAAACGTGCTGTCGTAAATTATTTCCCAAAACGTCATAATCAATTTATTGATTGACTACTAGCCTCTGGTTGCAGACAGAATATTGCTCTCCATGTTGACATAACACTACGCAAAGTCTTTATGATAAATTCTGGGCGTCATGAGATTTCCAACAGTGTCACTGAACTTAAATCAAGTCGTCAATTTTGATCACTTTTCGAGGAATAAGGTAGTGTCTCCCCAACAAAGCAGCATTTACAGAATGAGCATAAAATAGAAGGCAAGGACAATTATTAGCGAAAATTGGTAAAAAGTAGCGCAAGTTTTTTAGTGAAAACCAGGTCTTAAAAGTTTATAGCTAGTTTTTTCGCGACTAAATTGGTGAAAACTAGCAAAAGCTAGCTAAAGAAAATAAAAAGGATGTTTCCCACTTGTTCTTACTTAACATTAAAGAATTTCCGACATCACATACGCCTTTTCAGAATCTAAGGAACTTTCTGATATCAAATGCATGTTTAGCTTGTCAGAATAAACAAGGTGGAGGTCAAAAGAAGTGTTTCGCACAGATTAGAAGATAATGAGGATACTTTTAGAGGGAATGAGATCACTCGGTTGCCTCTAAGGCAAAATATAAAAGAAATATAAAGAACATCTCGTTGCAGAGAATTCTGAAAGCAAGTTGAAAAACAATTTTACTTTTTACAATTTTACAATTTAAATAAAAACGTTTACCATAGACGACAAGATTTAAAACTCAATTTTGACTTTGTTTTCCTGTGCTGCCATGAATTACAAAAGATTTTATGAGATACTCTACATTGGAACAACTCTTTTCTGAAAAAGACCAATTTTTAATAGACAATTTAAAGGTATCTTTTAGTTCGCTTACTCTTTTAACCTTAGAATTTTTTGTATTGTGAATATCACTTAAAGATTTTTGTTTTTGGGTAAACAAGGCCCTTATTGTTCACAGCGTTTGTTTGCGCTGAATAGGTTTTACCCTGTAAAATATGTCTGTTATAATAATAATAATTATTATTATTATTATTACTGTCCCCGTCGTAATAGTTAAAAACAGTGAGAATGATATGTACAATGTCAAAGCTGAGTTCTCTGTAAAGTTGCAGAATAAATATATGGCACTGAAGTTTAAAAAAAATTAATTATTATTATCATTGATAAAGTATATCATCACATGAACAGGAGCCCGAAAAATGGCACACTTAAGATAATTTTTCTAGCTTACTTCAAGCATTATCCCGGCCACCAAGTGGAAATTCTTTCATTGTATTCTCAAATGCATCTAGCTATTGCCATCTTTGAAAAAATGCATGTACAAAATGACGACGATACTTTTTCTATTCTTTTTGCCACTTAAGCACAAGCCAACATACAATCTTCCTCTTCAGTGCCAATCGTGCCAAACATTGATATGATTTTTTAGGAACCAAGGCAAACAACTCTTCCTCCGTCTTGTTAATTGGCACAAGTCCTCGCTCCTGTTTGCTTCTAATAGCTTCTGTTTGCTATTGCTCGCTTCTGTTCTCTACTGTTCTCTATTGTTCGCTATTGTTTGCTACTGTTCGCTACTGTTTGCTACTGTTTGCTACTGTTTGCTACTGTTTGCTACTGTTCGCTACTGTTCGCTACTGTTCGCTCCCATTCTCTATTGTTGCTATTGTTTGCTACTGTTCGCTACTTGTCTATTGTTCGCTACTGTTCGCTACTGTTTGCTACTGTTTGCTACTGTTTGCTACTGTTTGCTACTGTTCGCTACTGTTCGTTCCTGTTCGCTCCCATTCTCTATTGTTCGCTATTGTTTGCTACTCTTCGCTACTTGTCTATTGTTCTCTGCTGTTCTCTACTGTTTGCTATTGTTCGCTAGCGTTCTCTGTATATGAAATGGAAATATTACTTTCAAAGTCATGTCAAGCCATAACGAAGCATCGTACAAAGGTGGACCGAAGACGGAGATATTTAGCGGTGATGGTGATGGAAGCACCGAATTAAGATTGTTCGTGTAAGTGGAGATGTGTGGGAAGTTGTTAGTGGCGATGAGACCATGCCAAGTACCGAAAATTCAGGATTTCGAAGATGGATGAATCGTGACCGAGGGGCACTGGTGAAAAATTAGGCTTCACCTATTCGACTCGCAGTTGCCATTTGTCATAAGTATGTTTGAGTATTACCAAGGGAATCTGGAAAGCACTATTGATCAAACATGAGCAGATGTCAATGCAGAATGTTATCTTCTACAAGAGAAAGTACTAGGGCGCCATGATGAAAGAGGAAGATGATATGCTTAGTAGTTAATACAAGATGCTTTTTATGTACTTTGGTAAGTGTAAAATGACTCGGCGGCAATAAGGTAGTGGTAACAAGAAGAATTCAGCCAGACTACCAAACTAGATGGTCATGTAGTGCATCAAGTTGAGACAGTTTCCATTATGAACAAAGGCTGTCCCTTTGTATTGTGGCATCAAAGGCTACCTCATGTGAACCAGGAAACCATTAAGAAGATGAACAAAGGGACCATTGTTAATGGTTTTAATATAACTCAGAGCGGAATTTGTGAGGGCTGTTTGTTAGGAAAGCAGTCGAGAGACCATTTCCATATAGAAGGAAGTACTCGAGCTTCAGATGTTTTAGGGTTAATTTATAGTAAAGTATGTGATCCTATGGAACATACTTCATTAGGGGGAGTCGCTATTTTGTAACATTTTTCGACGACTTTTCAAGGTTCACTGCCGTTCATTTCATGAAAAATAAGGCGGAAGTTGACGATCATTTGAAGAATTTTGTTACTAGGATGGACAGTCAAACTAGTAAAAAGGTCAAAAGCGTTTAAGGTAGGACAATAAATGTGAATATTTGAATAAAAGGATGACGGCTGGCAAGTCATCTTTCGAGCTATTTTTTAGTGGAAAGCCGTTTTGATTACAAATGTATTTAGTCAGTAACCATCAGACATATATGTCTTTTACCTCTCCTCGATTTAACCAGCTTTGGAAAGTATTCCTATATATTGCTGTATCAGATGGTTGATGGAATGAAATCTTTGCAAACTTGTAGTGTAATAATGAATACATAAATCATTTTGAAGGTAAGGAAAGTGCCTTGATTCCTAATGAGTTTTCCTAATTAAAACAAATTTCCTCACCATTTACTTTTTGCATGGTAAATCCTTTGCAATACGCTTATCAATGCTTAATTTCAAAGTAGTGTACTTTAATTCAACCACAGAAAAGTTGACCTGTTCCATATACTCACTGATAATTTTTAAAGAAAAACTGTAAATGATTACTAACCAAATAAATGATAGTATCACGTGCTAGGAGAAATGAAAATTTTCATGTCATAGAATTAGACTAGTCATAAAATCTCATCTGTCTCTATTCTTAGTTTTCAGGCGGCTCAAAATTCCTACACTAATTTCTCATCTCTGTTTCTGCGAGGATATGACAAAACGTGACTCCTGAGAAAGTAAAAGAATATTGGTCTTTAACCCATTGGAATTTCCTCCCTTTTGTCTAATAAATTTAGAAAGCATGCTCCAATTTCCTACATCTAGTGAAGTCCTTGCTAATTATGACGGACAGAGAACACCACAGAAGGATTATATTGGCTTAATATGCAAGCAAAAGCGAAACATCTATAACCCGAGATATTGCAGTGATTAAAAAGTACCTAAAGTGAGAAAAATGCAGTCATTCTCACGTACATGGCATGGTTATTCCTTCAAACCATTACAACCATCTAAATCTACGATTGTATTATGTGCTAATATCACATGCTCTTGCTTCACAGATTTATAATTTCATGTTTAAAATTGTCTGTCTTCACGTAATAGGACTGTGTGGTTTTGTTAAAACCGTTAAGTGAGGTCTTTCAAGGGCATATTAGCCTATCAATGTCTTCAATATCAAATTATAAAAGGAGAGGATGATAGACAAAAGTGTTTACTATTTCTTTGCAAAAACTACTCTATTGTTTTACACGGCAGGCATGCGTCATAACTTTCAAAGCAAATACCAGTGATTTGATCTGTGGTTAACACTGATGTCGCTTTATATTAGAAGCAGCTAAAACAAAAGAGAATTATTGAAAGATCTGCGTAATACGAATGGCGATACGGGGCAATGAATTGAAATAGGAAATATCTATTTTTGGTAAGAAGGACCTAAGAGGGGGGTTTGAATGCTTAGGGTGAAAAACGTATGGCCTTCACCAACAAAATCACCCTGGGCGTCTTCACACCCTGTAAGGTAATGACTCTTATGTAATTGCACTAAGTGCTCTTATACAGTCGGGGATTATGATGATAAAAGCGAGAAAGTCGGTAACAGTGATAACGGCAATAACGGTGATAATGGCAATAACGGAGTTATTAGCCTTAGGATACTTGCGATATATTAGAGCAGGCTTTTCCAATGATAGTATACCATCGGCAGCTGCAATGAATGAAGTAGTTTGCCTGTGCGATGATCACCGATAGGAAAGTCAAAGAAGGACATCATCGGCAACTATCGGCAGTAAAATATAGGGTTCCAACTTTTTGTTACTCTATTATCGCATTGCAAACTTTATTGAGCTTGAGGTCACGTGAAAGGTTTGTGTACTGCTGCATCGAAGATTATCGGAAGCAGCCATTTTATGTAAACACTACGTAAGCAATCATCGCAGACAGTAGGTAGGTGGTTGTCTCCAATCAGGCTCATGGTATATGAGAAGCAGGCTTTATATGAATAAGAACCTTGTATTTCTGACTGCCGCTGAAGAGAGTACTAATCAGAACTTACGTCTCCCTGCCTATCAGGAGGTACGATGGGAAACTGCCATGAGATAACATATAGTTCTACCATACTTCATTGTCAATACACTTGAAAGACGGACATCGTAAATACGACACTTTAGTAGATAATCTTTAGATGAAGATGCTGGGAAACACTATTGAGATGAAAATCTTCCTAACTTTTTTATTCAAATTTACATTTGTTTTTTGCATGTTTTTTTATTGTTTACTTTCGTTTTGCTTACCCACAGTCTCTTGTATGAAACGTTTATATTTTGCACAATGGCCACAATGAAGTCCTTGATACTTTCCTGTATTTATTTAATGCATTTTGGCTAAACACTGGAGAAATTTGTCACCAGAAGTACACGTAGCCCTAACAAATGCATTGATGGATTTAGTCATTAGTATTTGTAACCTCGTTTTTATGTAGTTTGTCCGCTTTTACTTCGCTTTCATGCTATTACTTCCTATACCCCATTGTGTCTTTATACAGTCATCTGTTTCATGGTAATAGATCAGTTTGGCAGTCGATTGCTAATAGTCACTCTGAAACAAGTGATTTCCACCTCTGAATTATATTTTATTCTCAACATGCATTATAGATGCAATTCGCCCACGTACTACTAATATGTTGTCAATTCGTCTACTTATCCACTCCGTTTGTTAGTTTATTTGATGCAAACTTACTTTGTGGTGTATTTGTATGTAACAGGTTAACCTTAGAAAACACCCACTACTGAAGTGAAGGACACCGATTATACTACACAAATTCAGTTTTTAAATGTGTCCTTGTATACATGATTTGCGAGTCCCTCGTAACCACTAAGGATATTTTCGGCATATGCAAAAACAAGACCACCATAGAACCGAAGTGTTTCTGTAAGACTTACTTTACCTAATAGTAAAGTGACACGACTTTGTCTTAGCTAGCGTTTTTAAAGGATATCTCCCATGGTTTCATCGTGTAGGCTATGAAATAGCAATCTATCAATTTGTTCCATTCTTGGTCAAATAACAGGACTGAATTTTGTAACATTCCGTATGCGGCTGGCGATACCTAGGTTTCTGTCAGGCGACCTCTTGGAAGAGTGAACAATAGCTGCATTTAGAAACAGGTAATGCTGTGTGTTAGAGCAACTCCAAAATGTAATCAAGTACAGATAGCGCGTTCACAAGATGAATCACCAAACTGGTACTCCGATCTACAATCCCGGACAAATAGAAGTTAAACTTTTACTAAATTTCGGTGAAAATGGAACAAACCACGTAAGACACTTGACATAGGAAAGGGGTGTCCAGGTTTGGTATTATTTATTTTCCAGACCTCTCCGCTTAGCATGCAAGTGCCAAAAATGCTCGTTTTCAAACTGAACAATATTTTGAAACGAGGGTTGGGGAACCTTTCATATTTTATTGTCCAAAATTGCAGGCCTACACAGATAAGATTCTCTTTCCTACCGTGACATTTACAAAGTAAAACATTTTTTGCAGATAATCAACTTTCAAAGGTACAACTGAGGTGTTTTCTTTTCATTTTTATCCGATTGTTCGACACGGAAAATCTAGATGCTGATTTTACAAGTTGAGAAAATGAAAAAGTTGGATAAAATGACGCCATTCATTTTCTGTTATAGTTGCAGAAGCACCATTATCAGCTGTCTGTAATTATCATCAGAAGGTTCTTAGGTAGTTTGTTTTTTATCACTGAACAAAATTATTTTAAAAAATCATATATTATAACGATGACTTTCTTGGGCAGAGGTTTCTATTTGTAGCTTCAGCTTCTCCTGAATTGAATCTGCTTCGGACAATGACGTAACCTCTTTCGAACATGACGTCAAAACGGATGGTGATTGAACTGGTCGCTATTTACCCTTGAATTACCATTATGATTTTGATCAAAGGACAGAAATGGAATCGCACGGCATTAAAAGATAGAGTAGCAGGTATCCGGTGGCCCTATGAACGTCCCATATAAGGTCTAAAGAAATAAAACTGGGTGGATAGAATCCAAAATTGTTGGAAGAAAATTGTCTGAGTGGTCTGAGGAAGAAACATTGGTTTCGGCTGATGATAATATAACTTTTTAATGCAAAATAAGAGAGATTTTAAGTTTAACTAACCACCAAATATACAACCACAGTGGAATCCCAGTAACCCGCGACTCGTTAACCCACGGTTCTGCTTACCTGCGGCTAACCTTTGATTCCCAAATTTTTGTTTTTAAGCATTTTCTTTCTTATTATTCTATGAATTTTTGATTTGTTGCGATTTTTACAGGCAGCTAACTAAATATCCACCAGGTATTGTTGCGGTACATATCATCGCCCACTCATGTGTATTCAAGGCTGTCCAAATGATTTGGCCTAAGGGTGAGCTCGTAGTTTACGTAACCTGTTACGGGGGGGGGGGGGGGCTCATGGGCCCCAATGACTGCGGGATAACGGGATTCCATTGTAAGCCCTTTATAGCAGTTCATACATACAAGAGTAACAATCAATGGAAATTATAAGTTCTCAAATGCTACATATTTCGGTAACATTAACAACTCACTAACCGACCAAGCAGACAGTCAAAAAGGCTTCTTCCGAGCTTTCATTTCCGCAAAGGGTCAATCATCGAGCTCAAGTCGAGTTGCTTAGCAGTTGCACTTTCGATAGAAATCATTGGCAAGTAATTTAGTCTATCGACGATCATTGACGACCTATCAAATATTTTGATCAACTTTAATTTGCTGAAGCTCCATTAAGCCGAGGTAACGCTGACTGGAATAGTGAGCATTATTCTCAGAGGTATAGTTAGATTTCCATAGTTGGCCGCTATGTCGTTTTTGTATAGGTAATCGAGGAGTTACTCTGCATTGGAAAGGTTTTCAGATTCTACTAAGCTCAACACTCGTAGACATCCGTCATAAAGATCGTTGTGGTCAACTTCTGCTGTCTTCTCTTCAAAATCTCGGCAGGAACCAAGGAGAGCTTGCCACTCTATACAGGAAACCAAATGTGTTGGCAAAGTCAGTGATCTGGCTGAAACGCTCCTTAATTGTTGTAAGCAACTTGTTCATTAAGACGTTGAAGAATTCAATTTTGAATTTTTGCTCTGCACACTCAAAGAAAACCATAAGATTTTGTCTTTTCTTCTCAGAGAATAACATATCTATTTTTAGCTCATTTGCAATTTTTTGTTCTGTCTCCTCTGCACTACTGAAACCATCAAATCTGTACTGTTGCAGGAATTTCTCTGTAGCTCTAAATTCAGACGGCATCACCGACAAAGACGCGCCGCTTTCCTAGAGTATTCTACTTGCAATGTTTATTTGAAATAGAATATCATGCCAGATTATAACAGACAGAATAAACGGCCAAGTAGATAGAGCTTTCAGATGTGATCGAGACTCAGAAGCCGTCATTGCAAAGAGGGCCAATCTAAGGGTTTTGATATTTTGGCTCTACGCGAGGCCCTTCATTTTGCGAGGCCCCCTATCGGGGGTAAAGGGGACTCTTGCGCCGGCTCTGCTTCCAGGCACGACTTACACATATGGACAAACTGCCATTGGATCCACCCCGGTATATTATCTATGCAAAGTTGCATTTACGTAAAGAATGTCAAAGCGCTGCATTTGCAAGTAGATTGTTATGGAAAAAATTGTAAACTCTGGATAAGGCCTTAGAGAAATTTGGGAAGGTACTAACAATCTGCATCACCACAATAGGTTATGGACCTATATTGTGCTGGTTTGCAACTGATCAATAATCGGGGAAAGAGACTTAAGTCCTTTAACGTTGATGTTTTATACTTATCATAGGTAAATATAATAGAGGATGCACCATGACGAGATTCTGGCAGCCGTAGGGATTCAAACCATGTGCAACTTTTCAAGATGAAATCAGTTCAAGCTTTGATGGTGATTAAACAGTTCAAGAATGGCCACATGGAAGCGTCGTGACCCTAAACATAACAGGTGTGTACGCTTTTGTTTCTGTTCTGATAAATAATACAAAGTATCTTTCTTTCATCAAATGAATTTACTACTACGCTGATACGAAAATTTTTTGTTATTGTCCAAGTTACTATAGATTTATTGAATAATGGGCCCTCGCTTTTTATTTTAAGTTACTGCACTTGATTTTGAAAGTGGGATTACCAGAAAAGACCTCTAAAATAGCTTGTGTTATCACCGAGTCCTCCTGGCTAAGTTGGTAGAGTGTAAACTACGAATACGGCAGTCATGGGGTCAAATCCTGATGGTAACATATGTTTCTATTTCTCTAATATCTTTGTAAACTTATTAAAACTATTAATAACTAAAATTGCCCCTTTGTAGGATAGCACAAAATCCAATGACTGATTAATTAAATTTAATTATAGGGGAGACAAAAAGAGAAGAAAGCCAAGCCCTTATGTTGATAACTAGACCTTTAACACTCCTACACATTGGAGCCTGATTTTTCGTTTTGATTACCTTAAACTTGAATATTTATAGTAGAGCAGGTGTTAAAGAAATTTTTTGATTTCATACTATTAGCACGCCATTTGTCTTTTCATTTCCCTTTTCAAATATAGTCACATATATAATTAGGGCATGCTTCGTTCAAGTTTGTGAAAAGCATACATGATCTTAGCTGATCTGCTTATTTTTTGTTTGCTTGCTTATCAATTTGCAATAGATAGGTTTTTATGTATAAAAATCTAGATGCAAACCATAAACAGTCGACAGTTAAAAAATAACTGCATCCCCCCTCGTTTTACATTTTACCTCTATTCAACCAACTGAAATGAATGTATTGCACTTATTCAATCTGCAGACAGAGACGTTTAGCCCTTTTTTGTGGGCTCATCAGTGCAGAATAGAGCTTTGAGACAGGAATATCGCTTTGTGGGTTGTCGATTCTTACTACGCTATTACAAGGCAGTTTACAGAATGTATATGGTACCATGCCAGAGTGCTCAAACTGCGCACTCAAAGTGAGCATTGCATACACATATCTGTGCATACACATATCTTGTGCATACACATAACTGTGCATACACATATCTGTGCATACACATATCTTTGCATAAACATATCTGTGCATAAACATATCTGTGCATACACATATCTGTGCATACACATATCTGTGCATACACATATCTGTGCATACACATATCTGTGCATACACATATCTGTAGAGACCAGAGGCTGCTACAGAATCTGAAGATCAAGCCTGTGTAGGCAAAGATCACCATTGTTACGATGAAAAGCATTGATTAAGTACATCTTCTGATCCTGGCACTTACTCAGAATAAAGCTGCCTTTATGTCTGTAATGTTTAATGAAGAGTCTTACCAAGCGAGGGCTCAGGCAAAACTAATAATTTTCCATTTTAACTTTTACTCGCTTAGAAAAGTGAAAGTATCGCAATGTTATGGTAGTCTGCCTAGGTGGCGTTTGGGTTTGCTATAATACGTAAAATTACAGGAATCATTCTCAGATTGATAAAGGAGAAAAGAGGTCAGATGTTCTGGGGTGCTGCACTTAGTACCAAAAAGTTTGATTGTCAGGAACATGAACAAAATATTATGCAGAGCTTGCTTCTGGGTTAAAACTTTCCCTTTGATTTATGTCACAATTTTATGGGTAGATTGAGTGATATTTTACCTAAAATTTTTATCCATGTCAATAAGATCTTTTATTGTCCTTAGTTTTTAAAGAATTGGTGTAAAATCTGATCTAAGGTAGCAATCCTGTACTTGTATCGTTCATAGGACAATGAATTGAACGATAAGGAACGGTTGATCTTCTTGTCATGAATAAACAAATCACACCAACTTCACCTTAGTAATCCTCGAGAATTACTAGCCAATTTTAGTCATGCCAGCAGCTAACACCAACACTATGTCAATAATGTCGCCCGAAGCAAAAGAAATATGTTTACTAAACTAGCTCAATGAGTGGAGATAAAAACTCATCAAATTTTTCATTGATTTCTATCTTACTGTCCCATCTTTCCATTAAAAACAACGAAGTGTTCCTTTTTTACCAAATTTGTCTCATGTATATGATTGATACATATGATTTTTAAAAGCTACCATTAACTTTTGTTCAAAGAAAAGACTTGTACTAGCTTTAGGAACTATTTAGCTCGTGATCAGTGGTGTATTGAAGAGGGGGCACTGGGCCATGGCCCCACCAATGGTAAAAGCCAGCTTTTTTTCAAGTACTAAGTAGGATCTAAGGGGATATTTTTGCATCCTGTAACTTACCATTTGGAGATTATTTGCGTTTTACAAAGGTTTAAAATCTACTTGGGACATGCCTCGCCATAAAATCGGTATGAGCAGGAAAAGGGTATCATTATCCAAGGTCATAGCCCTCTCCTCCCGAAACTTTTTACAATTACATACGTCGAGCTGGACCAAATTCGCGTTTTGCTTAAAGACAACGGCTACCCTTTGCATGTTGTTGAACGCCTCCTCTTGAAAGCTGCTCATCATCCTTTAGATACGTTTATCGTTCCTGCTCGATGTCCGGTGTACTTCCCCATGCCATCGCTCGGAGACTTTTTGCAACTTATGCTGAGCGTAGTAACAGTACGGTTTCCATATGCTTTTCCACCTACAACCCCAGAGTTTCTTTCTGGTACAGTCGTTGCCTACCTTCTGCCAAGAAGGACTTGCTTTCCACAAACAAATAAAGTAATCAGGACCGTATCTCGCAGCAAGTTCGGTCACCAATAAGAAATAAGGCCTTTTCATCGCCTGTTCAGCCCTACGTTATTGTAAACTGCAGAATTCTCCTATTGTTGAGGCCAATTCTGCTATTTCTAGACATCTATTATGTACCTCTCCTCGTGATGAAAACCATTCAAATTTTCATTTTAGTTTTCTAGCTAGGGCCAGATCACCATTCCACTTGAGTGGAGCTAAAGCACTGTCCATTAAACAAATGGAGCCCAACCTATGACTGCAAAAGGACTTTGTTTTTACGACATGCCTTTATACGACATATAGTAGTCAAATTTGTCATTTATCTTTCGCCCGCCTTTCGCTATCATTTCTGTAACTCTTTGTACTTATGGTCCATTTTTCAACTTCTGGTAGTCCATGCTTTCCGTCAAATTTGCTGAGTGCAATTCGAATGAGATTCGTCACAAAAAAATCTTTTCAGTTGCTTACTATAAAAACCCGTTGTTTCTAGCTATTTTCAAGATTTAAAATATGTTACTCTACGTCTCTCTTTATCTCCCTCTTTCTATTAATCTCTCCAGAGATAAACCGTTACTCGACCTATAGTTTTGTCATATGATGGCCATGAAAAACAATTGTCGTGCTGCAACAAATCAGCAAGCTGCTCGGTTATGCAAAGACTACACCATGTGGACAGACTATGAGGGAGTTTGATGCCTTCCAGTACCTAGAAAGCTGGATCACTACAAATTGGAGTTGTGGCCACGAAATAGAGCTGAAAAAAGGAGACTGTGACGATAATAAATAGCCTTTTTGCAATCCAAAGCCGTCGCGCACACAAGACTTATGATTGTTGCATTGTCATACAATTGTGGCTATTCGGCCTTTTGTTTTTCGAGGGTGGAAACATGAAAGAAATTGAGCGATTCGAAGCAAGGAGAAATATGTTTCCGGAGGCAGGTTTTAAGGATAACGTGAACAAGTCGAAATACAAATGAGTCAGAACTACTCGGTACAAGCGATTCTTCTCACTTTTACTCAAAAACTTGATTACATTTTGTGAAATAAGCTCCACCGAGTTATCTGCATGAATTTTCAGTCTGTTGATTAGGAACGTCTTTTTCACCACCTCAAATTTGTATCATATGCTTTGCTTATCTATTCCGTATGCAAACAGTTATACGAAGTTTTTGTATAACTTACGTGTAAAAGAGCTGCTTATCAAGATATTAGTATACTTCCAAGTTTCAAGTGCAAAAGGAAAATGTTTTATAACATTGGCAAATACCTTCACATAAATGTATATCTTTCATGGAAGTAAGGTCATTTTTCTAAGCTACAAAATTTCAAGGAATCATATCTATAAACTTAATATAATGACATCTATTACAGTTTTATGAGAGATGAACGTAAACATTAGCCTGTTTACAAAACGTTTTTAACAATTTCTAGACTTGTAATAGTGTGTTTACACTTGTCCACACACATATACAAAAAAGTAGGCCTACACATTTACATATGTAACACTCTACATTGAGCCTCGAACCTAGCTTTATAGACTTGTATAACACTAAAACATATAGCATACCTGTCCTCAGCTGCAAATCCCACCATATATTTCTGTCTGATTGAACAATGAGCATATCTTTCTATGGGAAAGTAGTAACTAGTGTTTCCCAGTGGTCCTATTCACCGTTTTCTCCACCAGGTTAGGGAATCTCTGCCCAGTCTAGCACCCATAATATAAAGAGGCAGCATAAAATTAGAAAGGTAAAACAAATCGTGTACTTCCAGCCGCTGGAAGGAACAGAAATCCAGACGATAACAGTAATGCTGGCTCTAGCAGTAGAAATATAGTATATAATGAAGACAAATCTCTAATCCTCTCATGGAGGGAGTTTACTGATAACAATGACCAGTTACAGGCGCAGCTAACTTGCAAGGGGCCATTTTGAATGCCTTCTTTTAGTGGTACTTCAACATTAATGGAAATAAAAGATCAAAATATATGAGTACATAATGAGAACATAGAATACAATAGAGTACAAGGCAGTCATTTCATAACAGTGTCCTGATGGCAAAACAAAGCACAGATGTCACAAGAAGGAGTCATATTTCTTCTTTGGATTACAGCAAGTAAGTAGAGTAAGAAAAGTACCTCCTAATATTTGAGTTGCTGCGTTTCATGTCAATCCCAAAAGGTGCGGTCATCACAGTTTACTCTTCACCCGACTGCATCCTTAAAGAGGAAGTAGAGGAATTCTCTAAGACAAGAGAGAATAACCCTAAACTATACTAATACGTACTTTCCTGACTGTTTTAGGGGTTATTAATTGAAGGCTAGAACCATTGACCACAGTTCCTAGCGTAGCAAATGCAGACGCCCACCTAACTATAGAAGTGCTAATATTTAAAAGAAAAGTATAGTGTCACTGAGCACGATCTTTTAATGACCACACGTTTCAACAGCTGTAGATCGCAGCTCTCAGAGACAGATTTTAGGTAATAAACAATAAGACAAATGGCGAGATTTATGTTCTGGAAGTAGTCTGGGAAGGAGTTGAGTATCGGATATGACTGACACCCATAACTATTCTTAAGGTAATCACTTTTGATCGGAATGTAAGAGGCTAAGGGTTTCAGAGTTTCGGAGTTTAACCGAGTAGGCCTACATGAGTTATACACTTTCAGAGTTCAGAGTTGTATTATTAAATTATGTAAAGAAATATGGAGAACAAAGATGATCTTGTCTTATATAGATTCTAGTCCTGACACGATCTGCTAGTAGTATTCAGTACAATCTATGTTTGTGAAGATAAATAAGAAATGAAAGAAGGATTACATGTCTGAGAAAAAAAGAAACAAAAAGTGTTATTGAGCACAAAAGACTAATGTAATCCCGGCTGAAAAGCAATTGAAAAAGTGCATGAGAAATTCACTCAAAATCAAAGAAATGAAGACAAGGAGTAGTGGGGGAAGGCTCTCTAACAGCTTTATAAGACATATGACATCTTAAAAAAAAAAATACAATAAGGAAGATGGCGACGGATAGAATTTTCATGAAATTTGGGCCGTAGTAAAGGGAATCTTCGAAAGGAAAAAGCAGCGGAAAGACAAATCACTGGCTCAAGCCCCGAAATTGTGGAAGAGGTTACAAAATGCAGACAAAGACCTAAAATTTTACTTAAATGGTAAGAAAACGAAGTCTGTAAGTTCCTCTATCAAATGCTTCATAACGTTGAGAAGAGTAGAAGACATGGACTTGGAAATAATTGGGCATTTCAAGTATTCTACTCATGGGTTTATGACACAGGATAGGATTTGAAGATAAGCCAAACACTGGCTGGTGATGCACTAAGCAAAGTGGGCACTTTCGGGAGATCAAAGAAACGTCAAGAAGACAAAACGGTACTCGATATCATCAAGCATTGACCTTTGTGAAGAATAAAACTTGTGTCAGAAATGTAGCAACCAGAAGAATAAAACCGGCAGCCCTTCGTTAAAACAGCCCAGAGATCATTGAAAAGCAATTGTTGCTGTGGAAACCTGTGCATGAAGGAGGTTCTCATCGCTCTCGGTAAAGCAGTGCTGTCATACGGACGAGTAGACTTTACTTTCAGAGAGCATACGTAAAATTTTGGGCCTAGTGAGCAGCGTCTATCTCTTTATCTATAATCTTCGACTCCTCCGACGCTTACACTGACCAATACACCTTATTTCGTATATTTACATTAGTTCGTAATGCCTAAAGATACCTAGAAAGGTCAAATTCCAATGTCAGTAGATACTGTAGAACATTTACGCATAAAACATATACCTCTCTACTAGTAAAAATGCTAGTAGAAGTTCTTTTGCTTCAGCCAAGCTGGAACGTAACATCCATCTACAGCGTGGCGACTACGAGGTCCCAAGGGGAACACCCAATACTGGCAGCAACGAGCTGCAGGGCGACGGTCTAGATACATTGAATCAGTGGAGTCACACCATGATTCGTCGTCATTAGTGTGAAACTGTCTTGGACTCAACTTTTTTCTTGATTGTTTTATTAATGTGATCAATATGAAAAAGTGCTATCCACTCAAGTGTTTACCACTTGATCTAAGCAAGTTTTAAACAGAAAAACCAACATTTGTTAGCAAAGATATGAGGACATGTACGCACGCCAGCCCCACGCACTTGTAATAAATCTAAAAAATACCAACTAGGCTACCCTACAGGCATGGGCTCCCTCAAGGGGATTATTGGTACGCATGACTCCCTTTTAAGGCACTAATCATACACAATGGCGGTCAACATTATTTAGTTTCTAGCTCTCAAGAGGAGTTCTTCTCCACCCCTGCAGAAAACCCTCTTTAGATGCCCCTTGTTTACAATTTTGTCTTCAAATTAAACTATTTTACTTACAATTTTGCAATCATAGCATTTTTGAAAAGTATTTGAGACTGAAAATATAATTTTTAAAGCCAAACTAACATCCCTTGATTGTAGAGCTGTAGAGCTTATTTTATGTACTATTTTCCTTTCATATATTAACATCCGGTGCTACCTTTATGAACCCAATTCCCACTGGGCCTCTGAGTTTTTCTCTAGTACGCTTTGAACGACAGCAACGATTGCTCAGTAATTTTCTGACTTTTCCCACCAAATTTATCATGTTTTATTTTCATACCAAAACTTTCGCTTCAGAAAAAACATCTGTTGTCTCGTCTAACTACAAGTTGAAACGAGTTTCATTCTCATCCTTCAGAATTTAGTCAAGAATATCAGAAGATATCCGATCTATGCGCCTTCAAACTGACTACATTTTATGTTTTGCGTCTGTCCCACACATTAATTCTGCCATCATTAGTACTGCTGGCTTTATCAATCCTTCGTCGATAGTGCGAGGCTTCTTAAACTGCGCTACCAGGTAGGCAACAGGGGAAGAGGCGTCCGTTGCGGACGTCATACTTGAGAACCCAGGCGTTTCTGTATCAATCCTATGATGTTTCACTCCAGTTTATTTATCTTTGAAAATTGCGGGGGCTTACCTACAAGGATTGGATGCTTCGATACAAAGTGTCTTAGAAGCGACATGTGCGCCGGAACCTCCAGACACACCAAACACTGAGGACGACCCTTCCCTGATCTGTCAGCAAGACAAGTAAACCCTACTTCACGGAGTGTGGCAGGTATTCAACGCCAAAGTTTAATATCTTACCAACAAAGGGTGTTTCTGAAACACAGATTTACAAAGCCATGCTTTGCAGCAATACTGATGATGGAATGATGCTTCTTGAGGAGCGTTACGGTACAATCAAGTATCCCTCGCGGTACAGTTTTATACCTGATACCGAGGGTTGGGAACCACTGATATAAGTACTTAGACGAAGGTTCATTTTAAGATTGGTTCAGTAGTAAGACGAGAGGAGGCCATGATAGGTAGAAAAAACGATGAGTGCTTACCCTCCATGACATATCTTCATGGGACCCTGCTCCTGCACTCCTGGCCTTTCTATGCACTCCATTCCAAAATTAACGTGATGCGAGACAAAAGGGAGATAATAAGGAGAGCCCTAATCTTTTAACGAGAAATGATTTCCTATGACCAACATGGTCTGTGAGTGAAATATCGATGCCCTCACGACACCGTGCCACGATGGTTAACGGCAGCTTTTCCATCTATCCGGTATGCTTGGCTTTTCTTAAGTGTGCGCAAAGAAGGAAATCGTTAGAATATGGTATTGTTACTAGAAAAGTACGAGCAAAGTGTTTGTTGATCATTATTGGAGCTGAGAATGAACACGAATTCTGACTGCTTACTACAAGGCAGTGGAGACAGAGTTTGCAGAGAAACCCTGATTTGATTTACCGCTCGGATTTGTTCACTTGTGTAAAGAAATAGTGGTCCGGCCGCCTATGCCTTAATTTCATCACCATTTTGCCCTTTTATCGTAAACCTTAGTAAGAATATATGCCTTATATACACCTGTACGGTAGGCTGCTATATGATGATTACAACGCGAGCCTAACATTTTCCTGTTCATTTGCCAAGGACGAGATATCAGCTCATCCTGACAGGGCCACTATTAGCTATCGCTACAGTAGACAAGGGTTGGCTGTGTAGGTATTACATCAACTAGCCCTTCTGCAACTAAATCTTAACTTAGGAATTTTAACCAATCGATGAAGTCTATTTAAGCCTGTCAACTTTAGTGATATTATACCCCAGGACAAATGGATAACTTGTCTGCATGTTTGAATAAATACCATTGTATACGCGTGACAAACATTTGGCTAAAGTGAATGGTATATATCTCCTACTTAAACTTCTGATATTGGTTGTTAATCATTTTGTTGCAAAACAGGCTGAAATCAAATTAAATCTGAAATCATCAACTGAAAGATGCTAGTCGTAATTGATTTTATCAGTGCTTATACAGTGTTAACAAGTTTACCATAGACCTTGTCACAATATCGAAAAACTTCAAATGCCTTTCACATTATCAGTTCAGTTCCGTTTCACATGTTATAAACCCGACAGCATTTATTTGAATTGATTGAAATACCTTAATAGAGAAATAACTAAACTGCAAGAATATAAGATACAGAAAATTTTGAAAAGACAACTCATTGTTGATGGCTGAAAAGCTTTCTTCGATGACTCTCGTCAGAACCATAACGTCATAATTATACACCAAACAGAGGATCGAAAGGTTATTTACAAAGAATATAATTGGATGATTTTTGCGGACGCACTAGAAGACACTAAAGTAAACGGATGCATATCCATGTATGTCTTCACAGCTCACGCAGCAAGACCGTCTGCCATTTTGAGTGAAACCCACAAGTGAAATCTAAAAGCGCTGAGAAATGATGGTGTTATCACAAAGGTGCTGATGTCAGCATAATTTATATTTTAACAAAGTTTTCACCTGCCCATCTGCTGTTTATTTATCATATTATTAGCAGTTCAGTAATCATTTATTGGGGGAAGGGGAACGAATCAAAACTTTATCTGGTGTTCTTCCAACTTCAGTGATCCAAGTGCCATTCTGTGCGGGTGTGCAACAAACTCGAACTAAATCTTGCCAAAGAAATCTTCCAGTGTCTTTGAAATGATCTAATGTCATTGATTACATTTCTCAAATCTGTTCAGAACATGGGATTTAATTTTGTTAAATCTTTGCTCAAATTTAACTAATTACCCTCAGTTTGTAACCATGTACTTAAGCTTATTGGTTAGGATAACACTAGGATCGAACCATCAAGTGTCCTCATACTAAGTCGAATTCTCATCTTGAAAGGGTACTTGAATGTATACCCCCCACACTAAAATAGCGGAACTCGCATCAATCTTACAGAAGAGCATAAGCCCAACAAATCAAATATATGTTGCAGAAGACCAAAGGTCACTCAAATGGCACAAGTTTTACAGTGATGGTTTAACTATCAAGTCAGGGAGAAACAAATCCGCCAGTGAACATCAGTTTGTTAGAAAGTGGTTGGGATCCCCTCTATTTTGTACGAGTTTAAGGAAGGGACTACGCCCACTGCAGAGATTCTGCACATCTTTGCTCCACACTTTCTATGACGGAAACAACTTTTTCTTCATGACCTTTTCTACTACCCAAAACTTTAACTTTGGTACAACACTGCCCATTTGTGGACATAATAACATGCATGTCATATTCGCTGATCTCTGGGTAAGGACTTGTATCTCAATCATACTCAATAGAACGTATGGGTGAACACCAGGCCCGAAGCCGATGGGCAGCGAAGGGGGTTACGCTCCCCTTGTGAAACTATTCAGATCTGTTTTGTTATTGTTTACCGTGTAATTTGTCGTTTGTAACTTTTCGGACCTCTATCTTTATATAAATAGATTCTGTTTATGACATTTCATCACCGATGTAGATCAAATGAAGAGAATCGGCGGAAAGCTTTTTGATCATATATGTCTGCTTTACTTCAAGCAATATTCATTATTTTTGTATTTAGATGATTTAATACTAGCAAATTGAAACCGAATTCCTCATTTTATTTTGATTTCAAAACAACCAAAACATCCATAGGTCACCTGCTACGGAAAAGGTTCCACCCACTTTGAAAAATTACCCCCCCCCCCGTCCAAGATGAGGCTGTTTCGTCCCTGGTGAACACTAGAATCACTGAGAAGACATAGCTATGTCTTTTCTGTGCCTTGAACTAACTACTCTCATCTCCCAAAATAGATGGGGCTACCCGCGTATTAAATTTGCAGAATATTGCCGCCCTCCCCATGCTTATTCAGTGCTCGCTGTTTATTGAATTTGAGAATTCTTGCCAACCTCCCCCTTACTTCCAACGTCCGCTACTATTAAATCTGTGGCACTATGACACTCAAAAAAGTCCACAATTTCATTTGAGAATTTTCTCTAGCAAGGATTTGTGAAAAATACG
>JAAAKL020004441.1:0-14786 GCA_010016065.2 Carybdea cf. marsupialis auct. non (Linnaeus, 1758) | reverse complement strand
GTCCGTTCGCATTTAATCTTTCGTCCATTCCTTTCACCAATCCATCCTTATCCCCTGATTGCAATCCTAGTTCAATATGCAATGGAAGGAAGATGATTTTGTCTCTGGGAACGAGAGCTTCATTGATAACGTTTTTTTCACTGACTTTTGATTCTCGAGATGGCCATTCCTTCTTTGTATATTTTTCTTCTTCTTTGTAAAATTTCACCATTTTCAAGTCGACACATATCACCCATTTGTGATGCGAGTAGTTGATATGTTCCATGACCTTTTTGATGCCATCATATTTTTCTTTCAATCCTCTTGAATGTCCGATGGGTACTGAAGCGTAGCTATTGTCAAGAAACAACCTGCATTCCGCAGGATTGCATGCTTGGACACCCAGACGAAGAAGAAAGTTCGTTACATCAATACAATAGACAAGATAACCGCTCTCTTCAAAGAACTGAATAAATTCTGCATCTCTGTTTCGGTAAAATGTTACCTTCGTACCTCGGGCTAACAAGTGCTTTTTATTTAGTCTTGATGCCAAAAGTTCTCCAGACTCTTTGCTTAGATCTAAGTCACGAACCAAATCATTGAGTTCGTTTTGATTAAATGTCTGAGGGGCACGTTCTCGCACAAAGTCAGAATCATGCCCACCATGTTCATCCACGTTATCAGTGTCAGATTCGGCGTCCTCTGTGTGGCTCTTCTATTCAAAAGCTGGGACTGGCAATTCATACGAATGTGGAACTGGTTTAATTGATGACGACAAAGTAACACAAATCTGCAGCACAGAATACCGAACTTGCAAGAGAAAACTCCAATCATTCACAAAGTCAACCTGTATAAACTTTGACATAAAGAGAAATGTCGGTTCTTCAAACAAAGTTAGTTTATCAACTGGGATCATAGTATTGACAGTGATATTGTGATTGAAACTAAAGTAAGAGGATTTTATCCAATTGATGGTGTCTGCAAGGCTTCTTAACTGCAAAGAAGGAACTACTTACACAATGCCACACAAATGCATTGTTAGTTCAATCATTTCATGAAGAAAGGCAGTCAGTTTCCTCCTGAAGGAACTGCTCATTAGATTTTTAAATGAAATCTTTGTCTTATTATGGTGACCTCTTTACTTTTAACTCAATGTGTAACCTGCATGGCCTGAAGTAGGATGATAAAACACAATGAATTGCCATCAGAGAACAGAGAAGGTCATATGTTTGAATTTCCCGGACTGACTTGAAATATTTTGGTATATATGCTGTGCTAAACGAAAATTTCTTTACCGAGATGACAATTATTTTAGAGCAATATATAAAGCTCCACCTCCCCTGTGGTTTGTCATAACACGTTCTCTTTACAGTTTAATAAATGAAACTTTGGATACTCTGGTACAAGAACTTTTTAATAACAAGCCACTGGAAACATATCTTTTAAACAAAAAATGGCACTTTTTTCAACCGTGGCCATGTCTACACAGCCTAAATCATAGCTAATCAAGCAAAGCTGGGGCAATTTTTGGGCTCAGCACCATCGAATTTGCCTGGAAACATATATGGTTTACTGACATAAAAAATCTTGTTGCACGGTGTAATTTAAAACGTTGCTCAAGGTTAGAACTAAATAGTGCTTTTATCCCTTTTTTGTTATGTACTTTATAAAAGAAAATACATTTCAAAAGTTTATCGTAAAGAGAAAGCATAATAAAGAGCCAACAATGAAAAATGACAAAATTTGGTCGAAACAACGTGCTGACTGGTAACGATTGTTGACCTTTGTGGACGAGAATACCCACATGTAACGAATCAAATCTCCGATATTCAAACTTTTATTGCTATTATAGCAGCAAAAGATTCTACGATAAATGTGCCAAATATCAGTCATTTTGAACGAAACTTTGCAGAGTTACACAATGGGGCTCTTAAAATCCTCCACGTAACAGAGTCGAGTGACAAAATCCAAGCAGAATAAAGGCAAACCTATTCCACACGGGGTCTTAAAATGTACTTTATAACATAGGGGCATTTGGAGCCCCACATATGCGTAAAAACACAAGCTATTGAAAGAACATTAAAGGTCTCAAAGATAAGACATGGCTACATTGTACGTTTGCCTTAACGGAGCATAATGATTTGATTTGATTTGATTAGTAGATTTTAAGTAATTCACGTGTAAAAAACGGGGTTTTTTTGAACAGATAGGTGAAGCATTCAAAAACATCAACATTTCATAATCACTTTAGTTAAGGGCTGATCAATATACCCTTGATTCAGGCTAAGTTTTTGTAATAAGCTATGGGTAATCGTAAGGCATCATATCAATTTGATTTGGGTTTAAAGGGAGGACATGAATAATTTAGGTTATATAGGAAAGGCTTTATGTCTTCCATTTTCATAGAGCATTTTATCTTAAGCTTTTTTGTGCAACAAAACTATGTTATTTCGTTTTTACATTACTTGTTTCGATTCTTCCTATAACACGGTTATCTACTACTTTTGTTGATTCAAATTTAGCAAGGGCAAAAGCACAAACTGTTCAATGTTAACAATGTTCTCACATTTTTCATAATAAAATGCTTGACTGTACAAGTGTCCCCAAAATGTAGAGAGACAACTGTGACAAAAAAATGTTTCAAACAAAACCTCTCTGAAGAAACATTTATACTTGGATATATACTGCAAGTTTGAGCTACCATTTTAAAAAGGCGTCAAAAGATACGATCAACAAATCTGAATTTCATCAAAGTATGATGTTCTTATGTAAAAAGATAAAATATAAAACTCAAAAAGTTTCCTAGCTTTTGAGCGCGAAAAAAATATGCAGAAGAAACTGCCCTTGCAAAATCAGGTTATGAAGATGAGTCGTTCCATCCAAATGCCAACAATTTAAAGGGTTTACTGAAAAGAAATCCGGAAGTACGCATACATCAACGCTGACACCAAAATTGGATTTTTCATAGCCTGTCATATGTGAGAATTAAAAAAAGCCACCCCCAAGCCCCCAAACCATCACGCTTATCTTAACTTTTCAATAGACTGAGCTGTCAACATGTGTTTTAAATCTATTTTCAAATTGAGAGACGAACAAAGGTACACTGAAGGATATTCCGACTACTTACGTATTGGTGCTCTAGCACGTACCTAAACTAAAGACGTTTTGGGTACGAGAAGTTTTTCTTTGTTAAGTGAAATGATTGCCTAGACACAAATACATGACATAGGTGCAGAATAGGTAGCATGCTAGTATGCTAGCTAATAGCTTACTGTTCTCTTAATATGTTGTCTACACCCTCATTCTAAGAAATAGAGGTATTGAAAAAACCAGTTAAGAGGGTTACTTTGTAATAATCTATCCGCAGATAATTCAAATTTATCGCAATTAGTGCTGTCTTGAAACGGGCATTGCTATAATTCTTTTTGAAAAGGCTACTTAGCATCTGCACATTGAACTGTAACAAATAACATGCCATGTTCAATTGTGAATATTGGAAAAACTCTCCTCTGAAACTTTATCTTACATGTCATAATTCCTCATCTAGCTTTTAGAAAATCTGGAAAACTTTAAAGCCTCGCGCATTGGGAAGATTAAATAACCATAATATAACAAATCAAGAATGTTAACCAAAATATATGAACATTACTTACTCTTCATATTTTCACAATGTATCCCAGTTACAATAGTCATGCTGTCAGGAGATGAACAAATGCATTGGTAGGTCGAGTTTTCATAATTTGGAACGCATGTTCCGTTATTCTTGCAAGGTATGTAATCACATCCATTCTATAAAATGATTTAGAAAGAAATGGAACAGCAGACAAGCAATAATTAGTTTAATAGTTGGCTTTTCATATTTAAATTTATTGTTTACGTAATGTAACGACAAGTGTGCTCCTTCTTTGCCCTTTGTTATGGATTCATCATCGTCTGCCAATGGATATCAAAAATGGAAGCAGGAAACAGATTTTTAGAGGAAAAAGTAGCTCACAGAGGGTTTAATCGAGTAGGTATTGTTCATAGGGAGACTTGAGATTCCTAGGTATTGGTTGTTTGTAACGGAAAGTAGTGCTACATAAAGCAATCTGCAAACATATTTAGGGGACTCGTGCTCCCTAAAATTGATCGCATCCCCAAAGACAGGGGAAGGTGTGGACCTCTTCGTAATATGAATTTTAAATATTAAGTTATTAGTTTATGGGTTTTGAAAAAAATTAAGGCAACTTTTATATTTATTTTGAAAATTTATACTTTCCTTTTTCAAATTAAACATAAAATCTAAACTCTTATATTTTAGGAAATCGATTTGTAGATATACAAATCTATCAGGTACCGTAACCAAGATTAGAAATGACTTTCAAACTTGTATACTAGACTTTTGATTCTAGCAATTACCGTGTTTTGGGGTACATGTTCAATATTTTAAGTATATTAAATTTTTAAGGACGTAAAGTATAGAATCGAGTTCAAAGAGCCATTACATATGCAAATTATTTGATTTGTGCCAAGTAAACGGGTAATTTCTACTTTTTCATCCGTAAACATTTCGTGCTGTTTGAAGGTGTATGTATCCTCGGAAAATAACAATTGGCATATTTTCAAAATGTTTTGTTTGATAATGCTCTTTATAAATTGGAGGAGAGGTCAGAAACTTTAGATGAGATTGAGCAAGTCATAAATATACTACCGTCTCCTTACCAGCACCTGTTCTCCAATCTGGAAAGTTGTAAACACCGTTTATCAACTTGAATCTTATTGATCTTCTCCGATCTAAAACTACGACTGATTAAGAGTACAACGCTCGGTTCTACTATTATATATATGATACACTGAATCTTGAAAAATATGAACCTTAAATGCTCATTTCTCATTGCTGGTGTATCAAAATTGGGACCAATAAAACAACAACGTGACTCGATGTTACATCATACTTTCATAGTAGTAGCAGGTTTCTTTCTATCTTTCATTTGTACCTATTTTAATCTAATCTATCTTATAGTCCCCCCATATTAGTGCGATTAGAATAATCGAGCTACTTCTGCACCACTAGTGTTGTCACAAAAGAAAAGCTGACTTGATCAGTTTGGAAATGTACCCAGATAAACAGGGGTTCAAAAAGAGCACAAATAATAGAAAAAATGAACCGTTTACTTAAGATCAGCAAAGAAATGGAATCTTGAGGAATTTAAGGGAAAACTTTGGGTCAAGAGTCAGAAGATCTGGTTTTAAACTATGAAAGAGCTGATTCAACCTGAGACCGAAACTTTGGCAAAAACTGTCAGTTTCTATTAATCTCATTCTGGGGTGATGATGGGTTAGTGAATTCCTCTCACAGATACATCGTAGCATCCATCACCAACATGTAAAAATCTGCAGAAATCATAATAAAATGTACCAGCAGTAGCATGCTCATCAATGCCTTGTTGAGTTGATGAAAATAAACTTTTGGTTAGTTTGAGAGTAATCAGTTAAAGCTCTTTGAATTGTTATATTATTTGATGATGGAACTTACGCTCTTTTGTCATATAAGTACGCTTTCAGCAGATTTAATTGAGAATTGACCTACTGAAATATTTCAAAAAAATATTAGGCTAAAATAAAACGGTGATTCTACAATTGTTATTTATACCTTTATTGTCATTTTCCTCCACATGCTTTCAGAAAATTATTGATGTTTCCCTGATTCTCGTATTTCTGTTATGATCTACTTACCTTTTTATATCATTTTGATGAAGGGTTTAAAATTATACCAGATCTGTCCGAATTATTTGACCCTAATGACCAAACTAAATGATATCGAATATGATTTCTAAGTCTATGTTTAAAGCATGTTTCCTCCTATTCCATGAGTCGTAACTTTCTTTATAGATTTTCATGCCACAAACGATAAAGTTTGTCTCCCAAAATCTCTCACCTTTAGTATACAGCCCCACTTTCTATTACGTTTTGTCTTCCCTCAGAACGTAGGTAAACAAAATTTATTTCTTTCGATTAACAATATTTTGACCAACATGTACTTAGCGACGCAACAGACTCTTGGCTAACAAAATGGTTTGATTGCCTTTCAATTGAACACACGATGTCTGAAACGATTTGCATTGAGATGCACATGAAGCATATGGTCAAGTATATTGTGAATCGTGAGTGTGTTTGTGACTTTTGTTCTTGTGATTATAGTATGTTTTTTTCCTTAGGGTTTTGTTATTTTCGTATCATTTCTGTGAATTTTTAGGATTTATTTTTTCTCTTATTTGCCTCCCGCTATAAACATAACCTTCAACTTAATGCAGTGCTGCAGTAATGATAAACCGTGGTTACACGGACTGAATCAGGAATCGTGGATAATATGGACAGTCGGTGCATCAGTACTTTGTTCATTGTAAGCACTGATGTAAATGATAATTTCCGCAGTCTTGTAGTGATCATATTTGTGCTATTGAATCCTAAATATACGCTGACTCATTCAATTTGAAGGCTTATAAGGCCCCACCACAGATCGTTGATTATCGTGGCCATCAACTTAAACTCTTGTTTTTTCCCCCTTAAATGCATGAAGTTGGTGTAAGTATTGTCACATAGCTCCTCTGCGCGTGCTCGATCTGATTCTTTTCATAGAATAGATGTATTTGTTTCAGTGACTAATCATCTGTCCGCTGACATTCTTTGACAACCTCCTTAAAAATTATTTGTTTTCTACACTGAAAGTCTAAAGATGCGCAAGGAGCTCCACATTCATTTTATACTTACCAACAACTGTCAACTAACAACAACAAATACCTTGTAGATTAGTGCATTCACAAAGGGATCTACATACATAGTCAATTAATGAGTGAGACAAAAATCCAGCATAATACTTTTGAAAAGGTCACTACTCGCAGCTAAATGTTTTGGCAATTTGAGCGGCGCAAAGAAATAGGAATTCAAGCTTTGTCAACCAGTATTACACAACAACTCTGGGAGAGCAATTAAATTACATAATTAATTCTGATTCTACTTATTCATGAGTTGATTATTTGCAGTTGGCATTGCACACACAAGTAATGCAGAATTATTTTGCAATTGCAAACACAAGACCATTGATAAACAAGTTTTCCTCTAAACTAAAATGACTGCTGAACAAATGACTTTTTACGATATATTTTTTGATACCGATTACCGGTACTTATCCAAATAGATCTTCTGCTAGTAGGATCTGTATTTTTCTGAAAAATCATAAATGGCTGCGCCACTGTTTTTGAGACTTTCTGAATTTTCTCGCACGTCTTCAGAAGTACTTTTCAAAACAATAAAAAAATTTGCTCAATAGCAATGTTACAGTCATTCCCTCTACGTAGATACAATCTTAAACAGCAAACAAGAGACTACAAAAGAAAACACTTGAGACATTTTTACGAAAGATAGCGTAAAACTTATAAATGCTGCAATATAACTTAAACTACAGAGAAACTGATCGAGCTCAATATATGCAACCAAAGGAAAAATTTCAAGAGAGCAACTACCTTAATATGCAGGTGATGTTTTCCTTCCGTATTAGTCATCACCGCATGTTTGCTGTATATGGTAATATTCAATTCCTCACAGATACCAGAGCTGACGTTGAATTTTGCAGATTTGCAAGGCGGATGCAATGCACATACAAGCATGCAATGAGCAGAAGAAACCGCAGTTGAAGAACGCAATGCTTTGCTGTTTAAAGTCCAATCTGTTATTATCTCGTAAGACGCAAGTGTCAAGTCTTGTTCTCTTAATAGAGTACTGCTAGTAATACTAATGTTAAAGAAAATGCATATGAAGATCTGAAGAGAATATCTTGCAGCCATCGTCTTTATATTTTATGATTGATGACACGATCTACACAGTCAACTATGTATTTGAGCCAAAGCTTAATTACATTATTCGGATAATAGGGATGGAATTGTATGTTTTTTTTACACGAAACTCATAACTCGTATAACTAAAGATGTATGGGGACCAATGAGGTAAAGAGAAAACATTATAAATATGTCTATTCATTAATGAAACAGGTTGCATTCAGAAAGCTTAATTTCTGAAAAACGGTTTTCTCGTCAATAATTCACGGTTTATGTCTCCCAAGTAACCTTCCTACAATGTTTGTGCTTGTCCGTTTTGTTGTTAAAACATTATGAAGGCTTGAATTAACAGAAACGTTTCTGTACATTTCCCCCATACACTTCATTAATTCCATCAAATTATCAAACTCAGCTTTTATCAACATGCTGTACAGAGAAGATGCCAATGTTCAATTTATATAATTCTTACGTTCTAACAGGAAAACGGCTTTACGTACAGAGTTTAGTGATGATATCATTAACGATTCGCCAAAGCGACTTTACCTTAGTGTTTTGTTTAAGGTATAACGCACTTTTTCGAAAAATTCTAATGATGGATCCATAATTACACCTATGGAACAGCTTGTTACAAACAACATGAAATGTCTACTGATAAAAGCACTTCAAATAAGGTTTTTGTTACGCAAATCAGGTGAATGAGCTGTCATACCGCTAATAAATGGAAATCCATGGACAGATATGACCCTATATTTTCTAGTTATATTTTGGTTATGAAAGAAATTTATCTTTATGTACCCAGTTTTGAATGAGTTTTTCCGACGCTGTGCTATTTTGCTACACGACCATTGTCTGAACAATGAATTTCCATATGGAGGAATCCCTCACCTTAACATTTTAACTTGCTAGCATTGTGAAATTTCAAAAGGTGAAATACATTTTGTCTTTCAATCCAAGCTATCTTTTTACCGAGTGCATGTGTAATGAATTGCGAAGTTTGAACATTGTCACCCCAATGGTTTCTTCTTCTTCTTCTTGTTCTTCTTTATCATCATCTTTCGGCTTATTCCTTTTCAGGGGTCGTCACAGCGAGCATGCTTTTCTAATTTGCTCAGTCGTTGACGTCCTCAATCTCCACACCAGTATACACCATATCCTCCTTTACAGCACCTAAAAATCTTCCCCTTCGGCCTTCCTCTCCTTCTCCTCCCTGGGGGTTCCATTCTTAATAATCTCTTCCCTATATGTTCTTACTCTCTTCTTTGTACATGCCTGAGCCATCGCAGCCTTGCTTCTCTTAATTTTCCTCCATTAGGTCTAAAATGTGTTGAGCCCCTGATGTTTTGGTTTTTGATCCTATCCATTCTGGTTACTCCAAGGGAAAACCTCAGGATCTTTAATTCAGCCACTTCCACTTCTGATTCCTGCCTTTTGGTCAGTCCAGTAGTCTCCAGCTCATACAATATTTCTGGTCTTACCACCGTATAAATCTTTCCCTTTACATTTGCTGCTATTTTCTTGTCATATATCACACATGATACTCTTCTCCATCCAGCCCACCCAGCTTGGATTCTCTTCTTCGCCTCTTTATCACATTCACCATTTCTTTCAGTAGTCGACCCTAGGTACCTGACTTCTCTCTAAATTTAGAAAAATGACAGAAGTAAATACCATTTTCCCTTTCAATGAAAAACAAGGTATAAATCCTAAACAAACATTCGTGCTGTACTTTAGCGATTATTTTATATTTAACCGATTTTTATCCAAATGAAACCTTCGATCCTGTGTTGGTCTTCCCACACTATGTATTATTTGCCCATTATCCAAAGGTTGACGTGCTTCCGTCAATGAAAAGTGCAAACCAAATTATCATCATTACTCACGGTCGGTCTGAGCGCCCCTGCCACAAGCCAATCATTACATTTTGGTGTTAGAATGGAGTCCGACATTTTTGGTTAAAAAGTTATGGATGTCGGTTCCGTCAGTAACGCTTGGAGTTCGGTTCCGTCAGTAACGAATCCGATGAAGAATTGAGTTAAGAACTATGGTCTGTAACGATGATCGAAATCACCGATTGGGCGTAATATGGGGTCTAATATTATGAGAATTAAAATGTAGGAATGCTTTGCGTCCGTTTGGGGAAGTCGCTTATCAAGTTAGTTGGAGTACCTAGGGATTGGGGTAAATATTCCACCTTGAAGACGATGGCGTGAATGCCATCTGGTGACTGGCAGAGATAAACTAATTTTCCTTCAACATCTTCAAGCTGGTAGACCAGAATGCAGTCACTAATTATATATGCAAGATCACGCAATAAAAACTTCCAGGAGGGGTCAACCTGGTAATAATATAGCAGAACTATTGCTATTGATATGTTTGCTGTCCATAATATAACTAATGATCTCTACCTACACCTATCACCCGTGCCTCACCTCTTCTGACCCACCTACTTGCATTACTTTAGGGTTTTCTTCTTTTGAGCAGCAATATCCCTATTGGTGTAAGGCCCCCAGTTGCAATCCTTGCATAACAATACCTAAATCGGTATCGCATTAGTACTGTAGTTTAAATAATGAACATCTTGCTTGTTCACTTACTCCATAGGTCAGTATTCATTCATGAATATTATAGCAATATTTTTCTCCTAATGTCCAAAATCTTTCCTCAGCCAGGCGTCTTATGGCTATTATTATGAACACGAATTCAGAAAATTTCATACATTTTATTTTTGTTGCCAAATTTTTAAATTCCTCAGCAAACCAAACAGGAAAGAAATCAACATTTTGGAAAACTATATGAACCTCTGTATATGGTAACTGCTCCAACAAGAATTAAAGATCTATTTACAAGCCGATAAATTACACATCAAGAATCTGTTCCCTTCTCTTATTTTGCACCTGTAAGATCTGGTGAACGCCAAGTCTATATTTCGTGGTCGCACATGATGATGCATATCTATATCAGCTGGGTATAAATTCTAAAAGATACACTAGGATTTTTACTCGGTTCGATATTTTTGTTTTGATTTGGATCAATCTAAACAGTCATAAAAGCTATTTGTTACGTTTTAGTGATAGTGGAGTAAATAAATCTTCTTAAGCAGATAAATTACACAAGTCAACTACTCAAATATTTTCGTACAATTGTTTGAAAGTCAGCCAATGCACTTCATTAACAAAATCCGGCATTAAACACACAATAAAAATACGTAAACGTTGATACAAGATACTTATAAAATAGCAGAGTTGTTATTAGGATGTTAGGATATCATAGATTGTTCAACGTGTGTAAATGGCGAGATTCTAAAGAAAAGAAGACGCCAGTTATGTGGAAAATGGGCTATTGGAGTTAAGAAACGGTACCAGTTTTATTTAAGGATGTTGCTTTATTCTTAACCTGGTATACCGTGTCCTGAAGTAGGCGGTACTGAAACTATTTGAGAGGCTGCAAACAAGAGCATATGCATCATGATGGATAATGTACAGATCTGGATTAAAAAAGCTACATGAAAAATATACTGAAGGTAAAAGCTTAATAGGGCGAATGATCAAAAGATGCTACGTAGAATATCCGTCGACGTTTTTCCATTGGTACTACTTGTAACAATACGTACAATATGACAAAGTATTGGCCACAGATTGTTAAATTTAAACAAATATAGTCTAGGTGGAAGGCTAATGCCATATTAATACATACATTACCTTTTCAGGAAAATACTGTGAAAATGCAGATTTATTCGATTCCGTTAAAACAACTTGCAGCTTACTCTATTTCCTAATCCGATGGCTTAACGAAATATCGTTATAGAAAATGTTAAGATAATCATCATATGACTTTCCACTTTAAATATTGTACAAAAACCTATCCTTGATCATCCATAACTTCATTTTTGGTTCTTCATGATTCGAAGTCCACTACAAGGTCCTTATACCTTTATTACTAAGGGCATCATACGAATTGTCAGACATTATACGCACTTCAATTTCTTCCTACAGTCTTATTCATTAGAAGTGTCTCTGAGCATGACCTAAATATTGACGTTAGAAAGTTTTCCGTAAAGATCAACCACACTACCATGTTCTTACGCATATTCAGATCTACCTTAATATAATATCTATTATTGTAATTCGAGTGTCTGATTACATAGAAGCGGTGAGCTTTCACCCAAAAATATTAACAGACGGGAAATGACAGGCAAAAGTTGCTTTGCTAAAGCCACCAAAATGTGATGTAGAATACTGGAAAGATTAGCGCTATTGCTCCATACTTCTACTGAATTCGATAAAACAAATTGCAAATTGTGAGGGTGGAGATGCTATTAAGCCCTCGGCTCTATATCATTTCTTATATCATATGGATTCCGAGGCAAAAAGTTTTGGCATTGTTTTTTCAATTTTTGAGTATTTGGAAAATGATCAATTGTTCGCTGCGGAGGTCACAATAGACAGTAAAAATGGGTCTGAATAAAAGCACTAATAATTACAGCACGCTACAACTTTGGACTACGAAATGTGAAGGTTTCCCCAACCCCCGTTCCAAAATATTGTTCAGTTTGAAATCGAGCATTTTGTTTGGGCACTTGCATGTCAGACCTCCCTACTGCTAAGCGGAGAGGTCTAGAGAACAAATAATACCAGACCTGGACACCCCTTTCATGTGGCATGTGTCTTCCATAATTTGCTCCATTTTCACCGAAATTTAGTAAAGTTTAAGTTGTATTAGTCCAGGACTGTAGCTGTTAAAAAAAGTCCCGCTTATACTTTTACAAAGAGTAAGATTGTGTTAATATAATTTTTTTTGGTTTGGTTTTTGGTGGCATACTCGATTTCGAGTACCAACATAAATAATATTTGCTTTGGACAATAAATGAAGTAGGTACGTTATTACGGGTTCTCAAATTTCACCTGCAATTCATTGTTATGTCTTCCTATGGAAAAAGCTATTTTAATAGCTGGTTCGTGCGTTGAATCACGTATCGTCCATAATTCTAACCAGATTGGAAAGTGAGGCCTAGGAATCATGTCGCTTTATATTTTTCATGATTTCAAATGAGCCAGTAGCCAATACTTTTGAAACTCTGTAATTTTTTCTCGAATTTTTCTAGCAGTACTTTGAAAACGTAAATTTTTAAATCTTGCCTATAATTACGCCACTTATAACCCATATGAAGAATTGTTTTCCAATGTAAACTTTTAGATACACAAACACTCGGAACCAGCCTGCATTTTTGGCCAAAAAGCCATTTAAGTAGCATGTTATCTATTTGTCTGTACTCAGGTCTATTCTAATAATCTAAATCCAATTAAAATACGCTTGGTATGACTTTTGTTAGTCAATAGTAGTTCATCTATTAGCCTTTAAACGACGTTTAGGTACTTTTTAGCTGTGCTGTGACGTCATAATCTCCTGTTAAGAAAATAAGTATGTTTTCCTATAGCTAATGTAGACATTAACAATCCTGTCCTATTTTATACTTCGATCACGAATTAAATGTTACCATAACTAATATAATATATATTGATATATTTCTAAATTCTGGATATTGTTCCTATGGTGCTTTACTAAAGAAGATTATTTCGCATTTTAAATACCATAATGAACTAAAAGTTTTAAGAGTAACGTAGGAATATTCTGTTACAAAGTCCCAAATATTATTATTGCCACTCTTACCTTTTGAAATAACCAGCAACAAAACATGACATCAAAACTGTAAAACGACAACAGAAGAATGAAAATCTAAGCTATGAAAATTAAGCTATGTGCAAACCAAGCAAAATAAGAACAATTTTGCCCTCCAATTTGCCTCCTCTGTGGAGCCTCCAGTCAAAAACGTTTCCCTTATTATACAAGAAGCAGCAAGAATGGAGCACCATGGCAAAGCCTGGTGATGCTCACAGTAGTATTGTATTAAATTCGGAGCACTTTTACGTGTTTCTTTCTTCATTCATAATCGAGTATTTTCCTGCCTTTCCCAAAGCATTCATTTTGTGTCTACTGTGTTCTACAGTATATAGGGAACAAATCTACTTTTCCCTACAAAATGAATAAATTTAAAAAAACTTGCAAAGATATTATTCTCCTTTCACAAAAAGCTGCCAGACGGCATAGTAATCAGTAGTTATTGAAAAGATTATAAAACTGGGTTTTGATAAGTTAACCACATTTTCAGTGGTACAAAGTCGAAGTATCCACTCCAATAAATAAGTCATGATGCAAGGTTAAATTATTTTAGTGGATATAAACTGAGAGATAGAGAAAAGTCTGTATCATGTCAAGCCAATAACTATTGAAAAAAGAATACCACTCATACACTTGTACTACGTCTACAGTAAGGTTCCTTGGGAATAATTTACAGTAATATTGCTCTGATGAGTGTAATGTACAACAACAAGAGCACGAGATATATCGATAGCATTTCTTAAATATCATTAATGATTAAACATTAGACAAGAAATCAGTCTAAACGGAAACGTAGCACTAACTTGTATATAGTATAGGTGGTAATTTATATTTCGACCGGCCAAGCCAGTCTTCATCAGAATACAAAGTTTAGGTCTTTTCAACTGTCATTACATAGACCTTGTCACGTGATAAAAATTTAAACATTGTTGTCACTGAAGTAAAGAGAACGTGCGGGATTTCGTACGTGTAACATGTGATAGAGGGATGCGCTTGTGTCAGCTAAAGACCGGCTGGAGCAATCATTCAGGAGATGAAGGGGTGTAATGTTGGAGAAACAAAATAACATAAATAATGGAAATATATTTGAAAAATAATAATGATGATATTTGACAAGAAAAAAAAATTAAATTAAGAATAAAAATAAATAAAATAAAAAAATGAAAAAAATATATAAAAATTAAAAAAAGAATGTAGATATATAAACAAATTTTAAAAATAAGAAAAGGGAGAAAAATATATGTAAGGGCGGCGGCGCGGCAAGGCGTGACAGGAAGGCACGATACAAGTTGCGATTAGCGTTTAGTACCGTTCCAG
>JAAAKL020004440.1:0-20973 GCA_010016065.2 Carybdea cf. marsupialis auct. non (Linnaeus, 1758) | reverse complement strand
GCGTCATTTCAGTCCCCATCACACCAAGCTTATAAACAATGTTACGTTACATGGCGGACCTTCCCGCGCTATTTTAACTAATGGGGGCTAGTGCTCGTGACTACACATTTTCGCAGTTGGAAACAATTGGAAACTCGATTCAGTCTTTTTACAGATCAGTGTTACTACCCCACCGACCGAACTATGATTAGCTGGCAACAATAAACCTTAGTACTCACTAGTGGACATCTGTTTACTTTTATTATTAGAAGATTCCTAACAACAAGTCACTGGAAAGCCACCCTGATTGATGAAGTAACGAACTAGGTATTGTCATGGTGGTGTGGACACCACAAATGCCGAATAGAAACAAGCTTGACAGTTTGGATCTGTATCTTGCTGTCGATGGTCATAAGTCATAATAATCTGAATTCTTGCAGAATTCTTCGTGTTCGAATGACGTCCGATGGGGCGGCCTCGTCATGGTACAGTACATCGGATAGGCTGCGAGTACTTAAATACGTAGCACATTAATAGCAATTAGTCAAATCCTTAATTTTATAAAGGATTGGATTATAATGATTCCTTTTTTACCCCTAGAAATACACTAATAAATATGTCCTTGAAAAAATTCAGTATTCGTGTGCTAGTTTTGTATGGTTGTATGATTTCCGTTGTCCCCATCACAAAGATTTGATGGATGCCAATCTATAAACGACGCAATCTGAACTTACTTTGCCGTCTGATGAACGTAATAGGATCGAAATGTATTCGAAGGTGCCTGCGAAAATCTACTCTTCCGTTCTATTACAGCATGTTTGCCCAAGGCTCTGTCTTGTATCGAGCACTCTAACAACGGTATCAATAGTACTTGTTGATGTATGTATTTGTAGGACGTAAGAAAGTGACTTGCGATGTAACTGAAGAGACCGTAGGCTGTCAGGGAATGACCAGTGCTTGTTACGCCTCCTTAATATATTTAATATGTCGTTATGATGATAATGGTAATTACTAACCAACTCACTAACCCATGATGACTAACTTAAATAATTAATCCATCTGGTTGATTTAATTATTTTATCGAGGAGCCTGAAACTTAACGGGGTATCCCATCCCATCCAGCTCTACGACGTTTTTGAAGGGTTACCTCTCTACAGTATGTAAATTGGCCCCAGGAAGGATAACTGTGAATGACCCACTGAAAGCTATAAGAGGCAGGAAGTGAAAATCTTTATGAAAGCCATCATATTTCAATATTATGAGTTCGTCTCCACGGTAGTTGTGTCATTGTTTTTCGCGCGTACTTATTTTGATCACTTAAAAGCTTTCCCAAGGCTGGTGACTGATAAGTTGAAACTGTCGCTAACTGAACTCAATGAATAGACGGAGTTTCCTTTGATCGAGTATTTATTAAACACTAATAATCAAGAAAGATACAACGATTCGACTGCCAGCAATTCTACAATTCTACCAAAACTCCTGAGGCTAAACTGACTTAAAAAGCATGTCTGTTGACGCACGTCACGTGTCTGTTGACACCCAACTAGAACTCAGACTACTTTCCGATCAGCTTGCTTGTCATATTCTATTTTATTGAAATGGACTTTCAACGTACAACGTACAGTGTAAAGTAGAAATTATAGCTTTAATTATTTCACCATTGAAGAGAAAACGTCTGTGATATTTTTCCTTCTAAACTTTAAGAGCACCCTCCCGACAGTAAGCAGAGAAGGATTTTGTTGGATTAAATGACATACATCTAAGTAGGCTTAAACCGCTAGGATTATGGGTGCATATCACGAAGTTCCTACACACCTTAGGTCAAATTCTCGTAGGAGAAACGTCGGAAACAAATTAAACGGCTTCGAATGAACAGAGGGTTTTTTTTATCAAAATCCGTTATAAGCGAGAAGGTGGTCAGATTCGCAGTTACGTGATGAAGGACACAATATTGTAAGCTATTTATAGGCTGGTCTATAGGACGCGATTTTTAAGCCATTTTTAGCTAATCCGCATACAGACTTTTAGCTTTTTATCAGAATTTTATCACTTAGTGACGTCAGAGCTACGATAAGTGTGTTCTTACGTGATCTTTCATTTAACAGTCTTTTCTTTGGAGGGTAAGTTTACCCGATAACTACAATAATCACGCTATGCAGCTGCCCACCAGGAAAGTAGTCTTTGCAGTTGAAGCATTGTCGTTTGATATAGCAGAACTGAAGAGAAAGGACAGTGTTGTTCACACATTCAGTAAGAGGTTGTGCAGCTGCCTATTATGAAATTTGTGCAAGTACGGCACGCTATTATGCTTACAAGTCACCGAAAAGGACAGCAAATTTAGGTCCTCGTTTTCAGATAGAGGCTACGTTACTGCCTTTGATAAAATTTGCTCGACCGCTCAATCGCTCAACCGCAATCTTAGGCCATCTGAAAATTTACCTGAATGCCTATGAGGAAGATACAGTATGATGCTCGTGTTGGTGTCGATTTCCTGGTGACTTGTACAACATTCTATCTACTAACTCAATCTAGTTTTCTAACCTGTTACTTCCTCAAAAGATTTTGACAACAGCATGGAAAGAATTCCATGCATTCGACACCATAACATCAATCAAACACACAAAATTGTTATCTTTGATGAGTTTTTCTGATAGGTGGACTATCAAAAACACCCTCGTCCAGCATCTCTTAGATGAGCCCAGGAAAGGTTTCGCAAATGTATTTGGAGCATTAACCTTCCGTATCAAGTGCTTTTACGAACTGTTTCAGCAGCCCAAACCTGATGTGAAGAGGAGGGAAAATAGTTTTGTCTCTTGATACAAGCGGCGCATTTACGACATTTTGTTCGCCAACTTTCATTTGTGCCAGTTATTTCTCTCCCTGTGCTGATTTCCGGCTGAATTGAGCCATACGTACGATAAACTTGTATGTGCGTATGTATGTAATTGAATGTTATAAAAGAGTGTATACATGTCAGTTTAGAAAGAAACTGCTATCATCATGTGTCCTTTGTGTACAAATACCTGACTAAAGCTGCACGAAATAGCGAGTTCATTTTGTACTTTAAAGATTTTTTGTCTCGCACTCCTAAGAGTGTAAAATCGTTTGAATATTGATTGAAAAAGGGATCAATAAAATTTTTGGTCAACTGTGTTTTCAAAGTAGCCAATCAGTTTGACTACCAGATTGGTGTTGTTTTGACCAATCAGTGTCAGTGAAGCTGAATGGTTAACCGAAAAGGCCCAATGAAAAGACAAATTCTTTTTGTCTACAAAGCAACGGTTTCTTGCTGTGATGTGGACAGATTCTAGAACGGCCAAGTGAAAAGCAGATCTAGCTTTTCAAATTATACGGGAGCGGTCATCCGTATACATTTTGGAATAGTCGGGGCTTTAAAGCAAAGTGCTGCCCTATGTCAGAGTGACATTGCTTAGTGGTGTTTTTGGATTTTGAAACCAGAGGTGGTCGTTTTCTTGTAGAAGCTGATGCTTGGGTCAAATGAATTCGCTCTTTCGTGCAGTTTAATTATTCTGAAATCATTCTGAAATGAAATCATAAAATATCATAAAATGGGTAGTAAATAAAAATTTGCGCAAAAGTTTATTTGACTATATGTATAAGATTAAAAGAACGCCATTAACTTATTTTTGAAATTGTCTTTCCACTTTCCAATTTCCAATGCGTTATATTATTGCACACCCCTGAAAAAAACCGTTCTTTTCAAATTGTAACCTATCCTTCGAAACGTGTAAGACGGTGCTGGAGTTCCTTGTTCTCAAAGTA
Organism: Carybdea cf. marsupialis auct. non (Linnaeus, 1758); assembly: GCA_010016065.2. Taxonomy (NCBI): domain Eukaryota; kingdom Metazoa; phylum Cnidaria; class Cubozoa; order Carybdeida; family Carybdeidae; genus Carybdea; species Carybdea cf. marsupialis auct. non (Linnaeus, 1758). Next base: position 17,211 of record JAAAKL020004440.1, on the reverse strand, counting down.
TGATGGTTGACCTGAAAATAATTTTTAAAATTGAAACAAAGATTTCCATCGCCACACTTTCACACAACAACAACTGCATGCTTCTTCATTGCCTGTTGTAAATTGCATGCCTTTACCTTCAGTGTGGACGAACGCTTCTATTGATTTTATTTTTTGGAGTTAAGTTGATGTAAGGTTCAAATGAACAGTGCTGTTATAAAGGCTGGAACTATAACACTTTTGTAAAGAGCAAGAGCGGCTTTAGGAGTCATCAAAGGCTTTAATTTTCTCAGAAGCCTCAGTTTAGCTGAAGCTTTTTTGTAGTTGTCGAAGTTTTTTCCGAGAGGATGAGTTGTGGTTCTAAGATCTTTACGCGACCCGGTAGGGTTAACTTTAATTCCACTCCAGAAGACGTTTACGTCTCTAGAATCCTGCAAAACGTTTGTAGGTATACGTTTTGACGTGTCAAGCAACATACACTCTATCTTTCCCTTCCTCAGATTGATAACCAGCTCGATTGAGGAGAAGTATGACGTTATCAAATTAGGATCTTCATTTAATTTTTCTTCTGTTTCATCAATGGCTTTTGATGAAACGTATATTACTGTATTTATGGCACATATTATGAAATCGCTGTGACGAAGCCAGTTTTCGAAGCCGTTGAAAATGATAAAAACAATAAGAGACCGAGGATAGAACCCTGAGGTGCTCCACAAGTCGCAGGATAGGGATCCGAAATGCCCTTATCAAGCTTTACGACTTACGTTTTTAGAAGCAGGTAATCTGTAACCTATTGGAGAGCTGAACCATTAACTCAATAAGACCTAATTTTCTCAAGAAGTCTAGCGTGGTCCAATGTGTCGAAAGCTTTTGATAAGTCCAGAAAGACAGCCCCAGAAAGTAATCTTTGTCACCCGATTTTCTGATTGAATCGACAAAAAGCAGTTCCAAGCTCAGCAGAACGCCTCTCTCGGTAGCCAAATTGACTTTAAGATAGCAGTTTATTGCTTTCTAAGTAGTCCATAAATTGTGTGTGGACCGCCCTCTCTAAGATTTTTGTAACAACGGGAAAAATAGATATTGGCCTGTATTTATTGGCATTTGAAGTAGATCCACCGTTATGTGTGGGGACAACTATTGCTGTTTTCCTTTCAAATGACCTAAGCGACTATTTTGTGGCAAACGATAAGGGATGTAGCGATTTCTGATGTTACGTCTATAATTAGACTGATCCCTTTTCAACGCTTCAGGGTTAAAATTGTGTAATTTCGAAATACTATTTTTCATTTGTCTGCTTTTCGATTTTTGAGTTTTCGGACTCAACCCACTAAATTATGATCACTTATGCTCAGGGAAGCAGTTATTGCTGTAGAAACATTTCGTTTTCTGGTTGTTAACATTACATCAAGAAGCGTGCAGGTACCTTTGTGTAGCCCGATTGCTAGCCAAGCAGAAAGTTCACCATTTTCAACTCAACACAAGTAGCCCAGTTATTTTGGGCGTAGCAAATTCTTTCCATCACCTGTTTTATGGGTTCATACTTGCCCTTTAGCGTCGTAGAGTGACTTGGTATTGATGCGTAGATGTTGTTATGCAGGAGAACACAATTTAAACTCCGCTTTGAGCTATCGAAGAACAATCATTAATTTGAGCAAAGTTTTAAACTTCAGAACAGAACTCCATCAACACCCTTTGCAACATACAAGGTCGCAGTCTTGATGAAATGGTATAGATTCAACACCCCTATTACGGTCAAGCGATACTCTTCTCCCAGTTCTAAATAGGCTTTTTTCCTTTAGCTGTGATGCTAAGAACTCTGCCAATTCTTTCGATAAACTCAAATCGCTCAGTTCATTTAAATCTATCACCTCTACCTCAAAAGATGAACCCTCGTATCTAACACTGACGTTGGAATCTTCGTTGTTATCACCATCATGAATAATTTCATCATCATGAGATTTATGATCATCTTGTAGAGAAAACCGACTGAATAGGGGGACCAGAACTTTTCTTGAATGTTTAACAATTCCAATGGCAGACTTAACGCAAGGATAGGTTTTGGATTTTAACATATTTTTCTTTTGTCGAGCTGTATCAGTTAGACAGGAGTAGCAGTCATAATCATGATTCTATGGTTCGCGCGCAACCATTGGAATGCTAAATCTACGTTACTTGCGAGTTCCACTAGGCCATTGGCCCCTTGTCTCTCGTGACAACAATATGCGGAGCTAACGACTTGCTCTGGTCCCTCAATTTTGACTTGGAAGTAAGCATGATACGCTTCTCAGCAAAATTAATCAGTTGGCCTTCTGTTTTCCTTTGTTGTGAATTCTCTACGCGTGTAGCAAAGGGCATTTGGGTTGTTTTGCATCCTCCTCTTGAAGTCATTCAGTCTTAAAACTAAATCGACAAAACATGGCAAGAATAAGCTGTAACTATTTGCACTGTTCGAAAAATGCAAAATTTTGTGATTATATCCTTTGTCACCACTTGTTTCTATACACTTATGTACAGTTTTAAGACAAAACCTATGTATAGTGAGATACAAGTAATAGAAATAGAGTCATAAGATGATCAGAGTTGTGTGGGTAAACAGATTTCAAGGACCCCAAAGTTGGTTTGTTGCTATTTTGAAGTAACTGCCGTAGTAAATATGCCGAAAAGTTATCTTCAAAGTAGAGATATTCGGGTGTTAGCAGAGATCTTTTTGACCGTAAAACTGGAAGAAAAGCTTAAGAACGTAAACCTCTGTACATTTGGCGTTCTAGTTGTTATATCAGGAATATCTTTCCTGTTTTATTGAACGTTCTTTTAGCTCTTCATTGTATAAATAGCTTTCATGCTTGAATGTTTACTTTTGTGACTGAGCATTTTGTCTATTAAGGGGACCCTTTTTGCTTGACCACACAGTCACACAGAATTGACCCAAAAACATCTTTAATTACGCATTGGAATGTCTAATTAGCGCTTTTGAAGACACGGTCGTCTAGTCTGTCTCGTTCAGTCGTTTCGATCTCGTCCCGAAGTTTTTTACTCCAGAACATTGTCATACGATGAAAGCTTGACAGTCAAAAATGGCTTTGCTACTTCATGCAATTTTTATTTTTCGATTGTGCGCACATCTTGTTTCCAAGGTGAAATAAGAATGAGGAATGTGAAAGGATCACTCATCAGTATTTCAGTATTGATGACAGGTGCCCTGAAGAAGAAAATAATTTCAAAAGAAAGATAAAGGAAATGAACGATTTCCAATGATTCATGATGAATTTCTATTGCAGACTTCGGTAGAATCACCTCTGATACTATTGAGCGAGTTACTGAATTGGGAGGCAGAACGACGATGATCAAAACATCAAGTTTGGTGATTAGAAACACATTTTTTGTACGTTAAAGCTCAATTTAGGTTGTAAACACCCCATGACTTTAAGCAAAGCTATTTATAGTAAACTGACATCTTGTACCCGTATGCTGTAAAAAGACTGAAATCGTGGAAAACGTTCGCTTCGAAATGTTGAGGTTTGATAAGGTGGTTCTGCATACAGCAATGTTTTCCGTACAAACTTAAATGTTCCTGACCGTTTATTCCCCAAGAATCCTTTTTTCCACGAACTGAATTTTCTTCTAATTGCTGAAGCGAAAGTACAGTGAATACAGGGCAATGTGGCGTTTAAGAAAAAGCTTTTCGTTCCTTATTTGTTGACTCTTGAATAGACCTAGGTAAATATCAGTTGAATTAGAATATGATTACACAGTATATTTCAACAATATTTCGGAGATTAATGGGGTATCGTATCAGTTTCGAAAGCGAAATAGACCAACAAAAAAGGAAATGAAAGTGGAAGTCTCAATTTTAAATCGGTAGCCCTATTGTAATGTATCAATATCTCTTTCCTCCATTACGGAAACTACAAATCTACCAGATTTAGCCAGTGTTCATAGGAAAACACCTATAAGGGAAGATTCTCGAGAAAAGAGGATTTGAAAGGATAAGCTTAAAAAGGATTCGGGAAAAATGGAAGATTTGTCAGCAACGGAATTCTAATCCGTGACCCACGCAATCGCGTTGTGTGCTCTACAAACTGAGCTAGGTGAGCTACGTTGACAACATACTCTATTTCCCGAGTCACCTCATTGGCGTCCAATTCTCCAGCGATGGAAATTGGCGTCCAATCCTCCAGCGGTGGACATTTGCGTCCAATTCTCCTGCGGTGGACATTGGCGTCCAATCCTCCAGTGGTGGACATTGGCGTCCAATCCTCCAGTGATGGACATTTGATTTGCATCCAATCCTCCAGCGGTGGACATTGGCGTCCAATCCTCCAGCGATAGGCATTTGCGTCCAATCCTCCGGCAGTGGACATCGGCGTCTAGCTATACGCAATTTTGGAGATAAGCCTCTCAGACAGAGGGGGAGGAATTCACCAAGCACAAATGACAAAGCACACACCGCGATTTCATACGTCACGGGGTCGACTCCCGTTAGTAGAATCTTTCTTAAGTCTCTACGATCTGTTCACTAACAAGGAAACAGTCGATTCTATAGGAGTACTTTGGCATTTGTAACCTTTGCTGGAACGTAGCTTCCATTTGTCCTATGTTAAGTGTTAAAACGCCTAATTTTTTTAGGGAAAAGGTAAAATGCCCCCTTATATCCCAGTATGAAGGTAGGGTTTAAAAGCTTACGTGAAGATTTTATAAGTGGAGGCTATTAAATTAAAATGGAGCAGATTCATAATTCTTTGCCGCGGGAAAGGGGATTTGGGGAGCACTGAGATTTCAATTATGGTCTCTATTGATTTTACTGATCTTCAATTCATGCCTATCGTGTCTCTGCTCTGTGAACGCAGATCGAGAAATCTAAAAGTGTGACTCCAAGGGAAGGAGATGTATGTTATGGATCAGGTATGTGCAGGTATGAGGTATGATCAATTAGGCACATACAGGTGACTCTTGAGAAACAGGGCCCCTTATGGCGGTGAGACTATGGGGGCTTCCTTCACCGTCTAGCAGCACAATTTAGAAGGACAATCCTTGACGATGCCCAACTAGCGAGCTAGTGGCATCTTCAGTTTTATTATTTTTATTATTATTTTTTGTTGTTATTGTTGTTGGGGTTTTGGGGGTTATGTTGTGGTAGTTGTTGTTATTTCTTTGTTAATCAGCCTAGAAATCTTGCTGTCCCCAGTGAACGTACCGGGCGACAACAGTGAGGATAAACAAATAAATGGCATTGAAGTTTAAAAATAATTCTGTAACAAAGTGTGACAGCGGTATAGGGGTTGTTTAAGTGTAATGCTAAAGGATTGGTGGATTTTCAATAGCTAATTAGATCAATCATGTGCCGGACTCTCTATTTTGATATACCGGCCCTGCAGCAGGGCATATACAACCAGGGGCCCGTAGCCCTTCCATGCCCTTGCTTTGTACCTACATATCGTACTTACTTACTTAACGAAGGCCATCCCCTTTGCTAGCTGTGGATGTACTTGATTGTTTCATGTGCCTGTATCAGGGAAGTTATTTTCTGTACTTAGCAGTTATCATAGCTAATTAAGAAGTGCACTACGTTTCGTGATTTATTGGCCCAGAAACTCTGAGGGGTAATGCGAGTACACCTGAAACGTAACGCCCATAGGGAGGGGTATTCTGTTAACGGAGGGAGGTATTCTAGAAAGGAGGGTGAGGACTATGAAGAAAGCTCTACATGGAAAGGGAGAAAGGGGAAATTCTCAATTTGGTAATATTTGCTTTAGTTGGTACCTGCGAGATGTTGAGCCCCCGACCTCACCCCACCCCCCAAGTTTCGCTGTTTCACGCAACGGTTGTTGTAATAACTTGACCCCTTCATTTCTGTAACAAATTCAAAGCGAAATTGGCCACGATTCCCCTCCGCATCCAAGTAGGCGTTACATAGTGTATTTGAATGACATCAATAGAAAGTTCCCAGAAATGGCCTGCCAGAGAGGTGTTTTGTCTACTAACGCTTGTTTAGCTTAGCATCCATGAAAGAAAAATATATTTGGATTATTTGTCTATATTTGTATATGTCTCGCATTCGTATCTATGTGTCTCTACACATATTATCAAGCAAGGTATTATACGTGGAGCCTATTTTCAGTATTTTTTCTCAAGTCATACTACTAAGAGATCAGCGAGATTTACCTTTGATGTTTACACACCGATCCGCTTTTAAATATCATCGATGAAGTGTAAGTATTCATTTTGTGATTAATTAGGTATGAAAACCTATTATCATCATAACGGTTCGGGAATATGCGATCAGGAACCTGTTTAGAAGGGAAGAGCTGATGTGTTATGTGACGTGAAGCCTAAATTTCGTGACCATTCATACAACACAATTGCTTACATGCCTCTAATTAATTTCTAAGGCTAATGCCCGCTGACATTTCACCTGCGAAGGTTATCAGGTTGAGGAAAGTCACAGTGAGACTAAAGAAAAAATTGCTATGATTTGCAGAGGATGCATTCCGCTGTGTACATGATTATGTATCATCTACTTCGATTGACGCTAGGAGATAAGCTTTCGCTGTCAATGTTTGTGCCTACAGTGAGATACGAAGGAGATGAAAATTTTTGTTACGTCACCATTTCACCATGTAGAATCTTAAGATTGAAGCACGAAAATGACATTTGTAACCATCAAAGGTACGGAACACAAGAGCATGCTAAGACATAAACCCCAATAGCAGTAAGCTCGGGCTTACTTTCTTAGCAACAGACTGCAGTTGCAGTACCTAAAAACGTAGTATTTCACACTTTAACGTAGTTTTGCGTAGACAATATATAAGTGCCACATCAGAAATGAAGATCTGTCTCTCCAAATGTTTGTGCCCACAGTGAGGTAAAAAGAGATGGAACTTTATGTTACGTCACCATTGCGCCATGTAGAATCTTAAGATTGAAGCACGAGAGTGACATTTGTCACCATCAAAGGTGCGGAACGCAAGAGTTTGCTGAGACATAAACCCGTATAGCAGTAACCTTGGGCTTACTTTCTTAGCAACAGACTGCAGTTGCAGTACCTAAAAACGTAGTATTTCACATTTTACCGTAGTTTTGTGTAGACAATATATAATTGCCACATCAGAAATGAAGATCTGTCTCCAAATGTTTGTGCCTACAGCGAGGTACGAAGGATATGGAACTTTATGTTACGTCACCATTGCGCCATGTAGAATCTTAAGATTGAAGCACGAGAGTTACATTTGTCACCATCAAAGGTGCGGAACGCAAGAGTTTACTGAGACATAAACCCTTATAGCAGTAACCTCGGGCTTACTTTCTTAGCAACAGGCTGCAGTTGCAGTACCTGGAAGCGTAGTATTTCACATTTTACCGTAGTTTTGCGTAGATGATATATAATTGCCACATCAGAACTGAAGATCTGTTTCTCTAAAGTTTGATTGGATACATTGGTTGTTGTCACTAGGTGTTACGAATTCCATCATGCCTTGTGAATCTGTACGGTCCGCAATCATCATTCACATCATCATTTTCATCAATCGTCATTGCCCTCATTACCATCCTGCCATTTTTAGCATCAATTTCATAATCATCTTTATTTGTACAATGATTATTTTCAATCGATGGTATAGTCACCATTTTTGTTTTTATTACCGTTTCTTTAAATCACTTTGGTCAGTCAAACCCAAACTGATCCACACTGTAATCAAATCTTCACTTTTTAACATTGTGTTCCATTCATTTCTTTCCAGATCTTTATGACTTAGTCTTGACATATTCTCCTCTTTATTTCCTCGCCGTCTTTTCTGATCAGCCGATGTCAACCATATGTTATTTTTTTCTTTGTACGATTCTTTTGCCCAGCATGTTTCAAGGCACTCTTAAAGGGACCCCGAACTCCTTAAAGAGACCCCCGAGAAACCAAGTTCAGGCCCTCTCTCTATTTCTGATTGAGATGTATCGTATCTGAGCAATAGCCCGCCGTTTAGAACTGACATGGAGTGAATGTATACACGTATACCGGGTGCCCTACCCATGAAGATATTTTCCCGAGTGTGATGAACGTCGGTGATTTTACCACAACAAACTTCATGCTCTACTGTTAAACAAAGATCAATAATTGTTCACAAGATGACATGGTCTACTAATTCAACGTTATGTTGCTTCCTCCAAAACCCAAGGAAGCCGTCGAAATCTGGGTAAAAGTCAGATCAGTAAGAAAAGTATTGGAAAACCCAATTTGAGAATTTTATGGATTTTTTAAAATAGTGCTCCGCCACCACCAATGGCAACGCCTATTTTCTTTACTTTTGAGAATTGCATCACGTCTTTTATTCCTCATTTTCACAATTATGCCCCAAAGTATATACCAGCAATGAAATAATATTGATGCCGTTTGTAGAATGCGTAATACAATAACAAAGAGCCTGACTTGCATTATCAGAATATTTGCGTTTGCAAGTAGTCAACAGGCAGCGATTTCTTGTTTCCCTGGAAGCATTGCATTTAACATCTATTTTAGCAAATTCGTTTATGACATAACATCTGTTGAACATACTAAACCCAAATTCAAACGTTATTGATATCGAAATACCTAGACTGCTTGAAAGATGTTACTTGTGAGAATATATATTTATATTATATATGTTTTCGTAGTCTGACTCATACTTTGTAATAAGGTCACTTAATAAAAGAGTCACTTAATAATTCAACTTTCCATAAACCTTTCTTAATACTTATACAATACACAATATAGTAGCTTGCTTTTCCAATGTAAAAATCCTGTCATAGTTTGATTTGGTTTATTATTGAGTGTTTCATATTCCTATTGCACCCAGCAAAATATCAGTGTCACGCCTCTTTCTTGTCGCCGGACAAATACCTATGTATTTCTGCAGATAGGACCACATGCCAAAGTAGAGTCCATCTATTTTTAACCCTTTCGTTTTCGTGTAGCCTCTCTTACATCGTTGCGTCATAGTTTTTTCGTGGGAAATGACGATACTGTAGCGCATGGAAGGTGTTTGTGGACACCGGGTACCTCATTCTTAGGCCTGTAAGAACAGGCCAAATTGAATGAGGCGGAGTACCGAAGCCCGGTCGAGGCGGCCAGTAGATTCGAACCTTGAATGTTCACATCTTGCTGAGTTTCAATTCAGCGATGTAATCCACTACGCCACCTCTCCTCCTAACACATCACTGGTAATTTAATACCGTAATTACTTTGATTACAGCACTTCGCTGCTTTACAAGACTGTATTCCACATTTCCAAGCATGCAAGCAAGCATGCAGATAATGGATAGTCACTGCGATTCAACGATTCTTTTCTCTTTAGATTTTTCACGGAAATTCTTAAAGTAAGGTGCAGGAATAGTAAGATATCATTCAGCAGTCTTGCGAAGGCACTTAAAAATTCCCATGTGGCCCTTGAAGTCAACAAGTCGTCAATTGGTGATGTAGGACGTCGATTTCCACTCGGAAACATACATATCTAACTGCTACTGACCAAGGCCCGGAAAATATGATATTGCTTGCGAAATACACCTATCCAAAGCTTCCTTGCAGCTCTCGTATCGCTTGTGAAATGTACCTGTGCAAGCCCTAACTATATTTGCTTGTATGTTTTCCTCAGCGCGATCTCAGGCACGTTTGATGTGCGAGATTCTGCTAAGGTCCTGTCAGTAGCAGCAGTGTTTTCTCGCGAGGACATATCATAACAACTTAAGTTTGTTGATTAGTTTATTTAATCAGTGTTTGATGAGAACAAGGTAGAGCTAAGTCATGCAAGTAAGAAAAAAGTGATGCATGGGATTATGTGACAGGATTCGTTATTATAATTATAAAAATACCTTGTTTCTTAACCCTTAAATAAGTTGAAAAGTTGATTGTAGACTATATTGGATAGGATTACGTGTTTCACTGACATTTGCTGTTCTATCATTTTATCTAATAGCTACAGACCAACTATTTGCAAAATTACACATGATTTAAATTATCTTTCTTAAAAACAGATATTAGTTTAGTTTTGGTATGCAGCATGTGGGCGCTGTGCCCTGCGATCTTGCATAGTGATCTAATATATAATTTTATGAAAACTTTTATCATATGGGATTTATTTGATGGTGCACTACAGGGTTTTGTGTATATGATTTTGTTTTTATTTTCAGGTTCGTAGCATAACAATTTGCATGACAGCAGTGGTTTGTGGAAATAGGGGAATATGTCAAGAAATTTACTAGTGAAAGTCATGTCTGAACCAAATCAAGGCTGGATTGTACAAATGCAAGTTCTTAGTACATATTACAACGATTTGTACATGACCAATTTGTCTAATAGTGTGCAGGTTATATATTTCATATTCTGGCGGAGGGGGATCAGTGAGTGATAAAATCTCTTGAAATATTCCTGTATTTCCACAAACCATGGAAATTTTTGTGCTACGAACTTGAAAATAGAAATAAAATCATATAAACAAAACCCTGTAGTGCATCGTAAAGTGAATCCCACGTGATTTATCCCACATTGACCCAAATTATATATTATGACTTTCCATGGCCAATTATTTTGCCTTGTTATTGTGAGCAATCGTTTACCTGTTACCAATGTGAGAAATAATCGATTTTCATGTCATGATTGCGAGCGATCATCCATTTCCCTGTCATCATGGTGAATAATTATTTCCCCTTGAGATTGTGAGCGATCTACAATTTCCCCTTTAGCATCGTGAGTATTACACGTGGTGTCCGATCAATTATTATTATATCATGATTATCGTCAATAAGCGAGTCCTTTACAAAGTAGTTGTGTTGAATGCTCCAACGGAATACTAGCTATCTCATAAACACTTATAATTCTGGTTAATTGTGCTAGATAAGAAATTGAAGCCAGGAAATTTAAATATTTAAATAGCTTAGGGTCAAGAAAAATGGTAAAAATGCCATGTTACCACTAGACTTTGGACTGCACACATGGTGGTCTGGATAGCCCTACAGCAATATTGCTCACAAACTGTACCGGACATGAAGGTATTTTTCTCTGATGATCATCCATGATCATATATCGTTAAGTCAGTATCCTGATTCTTATTCTTGTGACAAAAACTAGTGACGCTAGGGAGATTTACTGATCTCAGTACATTAAATGAAAATTTCGAAATACTATATACAGATTGAAAATGATGCTTCAGAAATTGAAGATATGTCAAGACCGGAATACGAACCATGTAGCCGTGCATTCGTGGCACGTGCGTCTACTGATTGGGCTGTGACGCTGTTAACACGCTCAAATTCACTGGTCACCACATTAGCTCTCTACCCACCGCCAGTGGACATGCAGTTCTACGCAGTAAGGAGACGAGCTTATCGCCCCATGTGACCTGACCGTGGAAAGATTGCAATTCGGCCCGTCAGTCTATCGAATGCCCGTTGAAGGTTGCCAATTTTCTCTAGTACCTCTTCAAATCTATTTGTTTCAAATACATGAAACTAATAACTGTCATAGGAAGTGCAACAGGTACTTACAGATTAACATTTAACAAATTAAGAAGATCGAAGTGGAGGTCAACTTACATAGGAGTTCACTGAAAAGGTGTAGACATACTGTTGTTGCGTGAGTGCTGTGCTTAAGAGCTTCCGCTCAGAAATGCAACCCAAGCAACCCCAGAATCAAGTGCTAGTATGTCTTAAATAGTTCAAATTGAGATTCAGCAATTTCGCCAATTATTATAACATTGTAAGAGACGTTTTCGATAGTTATCAAGACGCTGGTGATGGGTTTATTATTGCGAATAAAGAGTGACTCCACTTGAGGCCGGGTAGAACAGTAGCCCTTTTCGTCTTATTTTTTCGCAACATGTGGCAAGACAGGAAAGTTATTTGGACGATTTATAATGCCCTTTCTGATGGTTAGAGAAGTTGTGTAGAAAAACACTGATGTTATGCAAAATTTCGGAAAATTATACTTCCAGCAGAAATGGAAAAATAACCATGTCGCTTCTTCGATTCGAAGGTGCCATGTCATTCTTTTTATTGCACCATAGTTTCCCACGACCATCCAACCCCTCACGTTATCCATCCGCATCCTTGTTGGTCTGCCTAGATATAAAAAAGACATCCTTAACATTAGCGAAAATGATTTCTTGCAAGACTGGAAAGATAGTTTATACAAGATCGGATCATCGCAAAATGTTTGGCGTATTGGGGAAAATTAACGCCCGTGGAACGAACAAAAAACCGTTTCAAATATTGTGTCGCGCAAAATATTCGCATAAGGCCTACTAGAGAATAAAAAAATCGTTGTATGAACTATGGAATATGTACGGCATCCACTTAAGAAGAAGAGAAGTAAATTATTCACTAGTTTTGGTAACCAGACATGGGCAAAAAAACGTTGTTCGTATATGTCTTGTTGGATTCAATCCATTGAGTTGAACAGAGCACTTTTTAGCGTTTTAGTTCCCTTTGTGGAGCACGTGTTTAGCTTCGTAAGAAAACTTGCTGATACGAGAGGGGGTATTCCCTGACACGATTTTTGTAGCTGATGTGTACTTTTTGCCTCGTTTTGAATATTTGCTACATTTCGGAAATTTCAGTTCTGTACATTTTGGCTGTGTTTTGAAAAATGTAGCTTGATAGTTTACACTGGTAGTTCTATAAACCTACCGAGGCCTCGTATGACAGATCTCTCATCATATGTATCGTGCTAAAAAGATTTCACTAGGAGTAATATAATGCAACAACGTTAGGAATGATATAATAAGGATGATAATAGTAATTATATTCACTGGTAAACAACATATTACACTATGGTAAACAACGCATTTTCCTTTGATAACATGGTAACGTGTGATATTATCGTTGGGCTAAGTACTACGAATATGGATTTGGCCGCAGGAATGTTCTTTGCTGTAAAAATTTCCTTTATCTTGTTGCCCAATCATATGCAGAGTGCAATAAGTGTTTGTCAATGTGGCGACCGAAATCTGAATATTTTCTCTCTTTGCTCTGAAACATTACGCTTGTGGCTTATTTCGCAGTGCTTCTATGGTTGAGGGGAGCAGGTTTCTTGTGAGACTCGATCTTGACGATGTATTCGTAAATTATTGATATGTTTCATGCTGTTACGACTAATGAATGACTTCGAAATTATGTTTGAGGATCTACGCAGCTGGCAAATGCGATAAGAAAACTTTAAAGTGATGACGCGGCCCCTGAAGAGATTTACGGACAGCTGTTCAGTGTCTTTTTCAACATAGAAATTGCTATTTTAGATGAAGTTTACTCCGAGAATTATTCACCGTAATAAAACCGTCATATGGATTTAGAACTCTTGATGTTTACCCGATGTTTTTGTACCGTTTTATATCAATGCTGTTGATCTAAAGTCGAAAAAGCGGTAGATTTTATTTTGCTCTATGGATGAAATGAGCATACAGAACAATATCTGCAACCCAACATTTCTAATGGTACTGATATTTGTGCTTGCGCTTCTCGTTTTGCGGGCCTTTTGAGTTTTCAAGCACAGCTTAATCCCGGCTTTACAATGCGCCCGTGATCTGTTTATTGTGGTGCGACGGGGATATAGCCTTTGTAGCTATGTTTTGAACATTTCGCCTTTGATATAGCCCGTGCTATGTTTGTAGCAGTTCATTGACACAGTCTTTGCGGCCCTCTTTGTCTTTGTGCATACTTTGGCTCCCAATGTGGTGTCTCACACAGTGCCCTTTACCCTCGTTATTGTTTTGCAGCCAGCTTGTAATATGCTGATTATCGTCAGCCTTATTCTTTTGAGAACCGCCACCCACACTACCCCCTTGTCCTTTTAGGTTTCATTTTATCATGAGATCCTGAATCAGTTACTGGAACATGTGCGTGCATCATTATCTCTAAATTGTAGCTTAGAAGGTGTATCAACAACAGAAAGTGTAGCTGCAAGTGAAGATCTAAGTCGTCACTGACTAAGTCGTCACTGACTAAGTCGTCACTGGCTAAGTCGTCACTGGCTAAGTCGTCACTGACTAAGTCGTCACTGGCGAAGTCGTCACTGACGAAGTCGTCACTGACACTGGAAAACCTTTCAATGGGGTTCCAAATGATTGATGAGTTTACATGTATTGATCCAATAATCCTACTTTCCCCGACATATGCATTGATGATGAAGAGTATCCACACCAGTCTCTCTTACGTGCTGACTTCTTAATGTTTAAATCAGTGGTCAGCGGATCGTCAGATATATTCATGCTTATGTTGTGCCATCCTTCACTGCCCATAACTCTCCTTTGCAATCTAGAACTGTCTAAGCCATGTATCTGTTTACAATATTCTGAAATCAAATATTGTAGTAAGTAAAAAGATGAACGGTAAGTCTCGATATTTTGTTGCAACTTCTATGCTCAATTATTTTATGCATCTGAGATAATTTTTGTTGTTATTTTTTTTCAGACTTACTACATCAAAAGAAGAATGAGGTAATGTACTCCTCTGTTGTATTTTTATACTTTTTGCCAAAAAACTTTGTTGCGACCTTTCCCGTAAGCGTAGTCTTTCATCCTGATTTCCACCAGTCTAAGAATTTATAATTGTTTATATATTGTACCATTTTATTTCATTTCATCGTTTCTCTTCTTTACTGTCTTTCAGAGATCATTTGCTACCGATATTATCTCTCGCTGCCGTTTACTTTTACGTAGCCGTTATTTGTGCTCCAACCACACCGCCTGTTCCTTTCCCTGTGTCTGTGCCAACATTTTATGCACACAATGCACATGCCTTGTCTCTCCTCATCCTTTGGCACGCTTTTCTCGCTCACTATCCACTCTTCTGCCTCTGTTTCTTTCGTTACGTCTTCTGCCTCTGTTTCTTTCGTTACGTCTTCTGCGGCAGTCTTTCTCAGACCTTGTCTCCCCAATCATTCTAATTGGCAATTTCTCAAACCTCTCTTTCCAATTCCAATTCCAGGGTGTGAACTTCGGACCCCAGTGAGATTACCCATCCAGGGTAATGATCTACGCGAGCTATATATGTCAGCGATACATGTATCTGGTTCAAGTATTTTACAGAGTAAGCAGACAGTAGCCCTCTAATCGAAAATACAAGTTTACAAACGCTCTCCGAAAATATACTCGACAGCCACCCCAGCCTAAAATGAAAGAGAATACATTATACCTACTTTGGTATTCTTGTCTATCTTTTTGTTTTGCTTATTAGATTAAACACAATTTAAAGAAAGCTGATTTATCCTCGAATTTACTTCCTATAAATCAGAGCTAAATATCGTGAAAGCGAATGCTTAACGTGAAATAATTTTTCCTAAGTTAACGCCAAACTTTAGGGAAGTAAGATTTAATTGAAGTGTAAGCTCCTTACAAGGTTGAGGAAACAGGATGTCGTCAGATCGTTAACGGGCATTGCATGCTACACCACAAACGCAAGTTGTTAGATGGTACACCCCCTTTTAACGGTATACACTAAATTCAGAAAAGTATATTACTTTTGTCGAACA
This sequence comes from Carybdea cf. marsupialis auct. non (Linnaeus, 1758), assembly GCA_010016065.2. NCBI lineage: Eukaryota > Metazoa > Cnidaria > Cubozoa > Carybdeida > Carybdeidae > Carybdea > Carybdea cf. marsupialis auct. non (Linnaeus, 1758). The sequence continues at coordinate 1,748 of JAAAKL020004440.1, read as the reverse complement.
ATTGGTGTTCTTGTGATTGGTGGTTCACAATAGCGTGCGACTGTAAACCGTAAGTTTACCTTGTTCTTGGAGTCCCCAACATCTTCTCCTCCTTGTTTTGTATTAAGCTGCCTCTTTTCGTCATTACAAAAGCAAGAATCGAACCAGATTGTTCATCTCCTTATCGAAATTGTTTTCTATGTGTATAATAACAAGCATTTGGCCTCGTTTCAGGGAGCGACGATTTCTCCGAGAATTACTACCGGACTATTCATATGATCAAAGTGAGGCAGTTTTCGACGGCTACACACAATACTCGGACTCATCGAGTGTAGATTTATTGGTACCGAAGAATAAGGTATGTGTTTTTGAATTAAAGCCGGAAACTATACCTGATAGAATCAGAGGCACATGATCTGTTAAGCATGTAGAGGGTGACTCCGCAGTACGTAACTCGTTTGAAACATGGAATGCTATAATCACTGGAAAGGCAGACAACCGTTCAATTACGTGGTAGTAAGGTAAGGAGATGTTTTATGGTGTGCAAGAAATTAAAAGTCTAGAAACTAGACTTGCGTCAGACTCGACATGAAGAAGGTTTTACATAATTTTGACTTGATATATAACTTCCGTGATGTTTAGGCACACCAGTCGTTGTACAGTAGGATCATACGACTTCACACGTCTCCCAGGTCCCACTGGCAAATGGAATGTTTGACAACAATTCATCTTTTGAACTCTTTTGCTCGTGTATTTGTGATGTCAAGGGGTAGGGTTTTAAAGCTTCCCAGTAACTTTTTGAATTTTTACGCTGTTGATTTGAAGAACTATTTGAAGAGAGGAGGGAAGTGGGTTTTAGTGATACAACATCCGTAAAAAGATCTATGGGGATAACTTGTTAGGAGAAAGCTTACTTTTAAGTGTAAAATGAAAAGTGACAGTTTTACGAAAAGCGTCATGTTTATCCAGCCTTGGTCTTCCTCTCGATTCCCCGATTCCCCCCCCCACTCTCTTTCCTGTGAGAATCTGATTCTCCAGTCCCGCCTTTCTCATCACGTGCCCTAAGAACATTATTTGCCTGATCATAAGAACACTCCACAATTCACGTTTTTGCCCAGCCTGATCTACCACAGAATCAGTGGTTACATGAAATACCCAGGGAACCCTTAAAGTCATTTTCAAAAAGCACACTTCTGTTGCTTCTATTTATTTACTCTGTTGTTTGTTGATGGCCCAACATTCGCATCCATATAACAATGTAGCCCAAACATATGCTTTCAATATTCGAATTCTTGTTTTGATAGACATTTTCTTTGATTTCAGTGCTTTGCTTAGTTTTTTTAAGGGCTTCTTTTGATTTTGCTATCCTTTTCCTGATTTCTAGGTCTTGATTTACCATCTGACGTAACCCAGCTATCGAAGTACAGAACTTTACTATCTTGTTCTACCTCTTCCCTTCCTATCTTTAACCTACATTTGGAACATTTGCCTTTCTGCTGACTACCGTTGCTTCCATTTTTTTTTGCCGTTCAGTGACAGACCCAGCCGATTACTTCTGAACACCACTTCTTCTATCAGCTCGTGTAAGTTTGCTTCAGATGTTGCTAGAAGCACTGTGTCATCTGCATACCTAAAATCTGGCGATGCTACACATCCCTGTATAACCCCTCCTCTGATCTTTGTCAATTGTCCCAGTTAATCATCTATACGTACTGCGGGAGTTTGTTCCCAATACAGGTGTTGAAGGAAATTTGTGTCTGTACGTACAT
>JAAAKL020004439.1:0-20973 GCA_010016065.2 Carybdea cf. marsupialis auct. non (Linnaeus, 1758) | reverse complement strand
CAACGTCTAGTTGAAAATAAGGCAGAATATGCGAGAACGAGGCAAATGTAGCTAAACGGTCCGGGTAGCCAGACGGTGGCCAACATTCTCGTTATCGAAGCGCGGGTTGTTTATATCGTGTTTAGCTTGCGTCATGCAATAACCCGTAGAATAGACCCTGCGATTCTTACATCTAAAGCAGGGGTTTGGAATTTCTTTCCCTCGCTTACTACCTTGGTAACACAAGATAGCAGTATCGTAATGTATCAGAGAGAGTAAGAATACTTTAAAGATAGAAACGTCGGCAAACAAAGTGAAATTTTGATGATTCGCTCGCGAAAGTTGATACCCGTGAAATCATTTGAAACGATAGTTCGCGAAAGTTCGTAGCTGAGGATGTGATTGTTCCCCCTGTCATTCGTCAGTTTTTATTTCATCATCATTATGATGATGATGGTTCTTACTATCGTTATCATTACTATTGCTACTATTAATCATTGTTTATTTGCGATTCCCGTGAATTTCAAGTAGTTGAATTTCAGGTAGTTGCTCTCAAAAGTTTTACATTCTAAGTTCGGGAAAATGTCATTCGCGCAGATTAGTATCCACGAAACGTAATTTGGTCCATAGCGTTAGCATAAATTTGTACATTAGGAACTTTCTACCGTTCAGTAGGTGACTTCTCTTCTACTCAGAGGGGTGGGTGGGCAGTAGTTTTGTTTATTCACCAATTATAATCCTTTGTATGCAGGCATGCCAAAGATTCGTTCGGAGGGCAGTGCATAGCGTAATGCGACAGCATTGTAGTTCAACGTACTAAGTAGTAAAGTAAGTAAGTAGTAAAGTAGCAAATATTCCAAGAAATATGAAAAGTTTGAAATTTGAGGAAAGATTGGCTTTCCTTGGTCACCCAGTGGCAACTCCAGTTGAAGTCAGTACATTACAGAAAGCTTGTCTACTGTATCGCATTGTTTTTGTTCAGTATTGATCTCTGTTTGTTATGATGCAAATCAAGGGTTAGGAACAACCTTTAAGGGAGAGAAGATTTGGTGGCATTTTAGAGGTGTTTCAGCACATAGTTTATCCCAGATAAGATGAGCAATTTTAAGAACATGTAAGAAATGAACAGGTGCTAGTAATATGCCTCGGCCTGCCAATGCATAGGATTTTGTCTTACGACATTTACATCGTAATTGATACAAGATGGAATTTTTAAAATCCGAACGACCACCACCTGCAATACCCATTAGTACAAATGGAGACAGGTGGCCATTAAAATGGATTATTGACAACGATTTACAAGACGTGCAATGGGCAGTAGCAAACGATAAAAAGGAATACCCACAGAGATAAACCCTGGCTTACATATGGCAATATATCAGAAAGTAACCAAAGTGCCTTGTAGAAGCTTTGTTCACAAATGACGACGATGAGCGTGCTCTGGTAGTTAGTACGTTAGTCAGTTTCGAGGCTGGCGCCTGCTTCGAAATTTAACCAGGACTGTAGCAACGAAGTGTGTGTATAAAGTTGGAGGTACGCCCATATCTAAATGCGCAAAATCTATCCAATGTATTTATACGTGACACAACTTTGGCCAAAAGAGGGATGCAGGGAGTTAAGGGCCATCCACCACCGATGTTCGCACCTCACCATTTGAAGAGTGAAATTTTATAATTTCTAAAAGCAGCTTTCCTTTGCACATGACAATACGGTGTTAAATAGTTAGTTCACTTTATGGAGAGACTCCATTATTAAGTTTGATTGCCAGAGCCATTCTTGTCACCATATCGAGATTGCACATCGAGGATTTAGTCTTTTTTCATGCTTTCGCCTGTTGATGTGCATACGGTAAAACGAACCAATGACGTCGAAGAAACAGGAATCTTCGTTGTACATGGCATTGTGCCTCTTAACTTCTTTAAGGTGAAAGCGCGTCGTTTATAACTGCGAATACGGTGCGATTTCTTCCGTCAAACACAATTTGCTCAAGTAAGTCAAGATATCGGCTTCAGATAACGAGAGGAGAGCACGTATATTGAGGCGAATATTGAGACTGTACCAAAGATTACATTTGCCAGTTTTATTACCATTCGTAAATGCCCTAATAGTAGTTTTAGTAAAGGTTGGCGTTGCGGAGCATACATCCTGATCAAAACTTGATATTTTAATGAGCGGTGTTCTCAAATATATTAGTCCTGTTAAACATAACTTGACTAATGAGACCACAAACATTTGAAAGATGTGCATTGCTAAACCGATAGCCACCGCAACAGCGATCCCAGTCACGCGTTGCCGAGAAATCATGTGCACGAGGGTTTTTTGTGTTTTTGGTTTTGGGAGTTTTAAAATATTTTTTTGTATATATGTTGGCAAAGTTTGTATCGACGCTGAGTATTGGAATTGTTTTTAGTGCACCAAGTGTTAAATTGGAAAATATTTACCCGAAAGGACCCTGGAAATCGCTTCCATAGGCGAAAGCTACATAACCATTCTACACAGGCGGTTAATAGAACTTGTCGCTGCCATGCTTTCACTTTTCGTACTATTTGTTCACTATTAAAATATCGCTTATGCTCCACGGCCGTCCGGTGCTGTGTCATTTACGCACTGATGGAGCTGAAGGAGGGTGTAGAGATAACTCTACCCCCACCCACCCCAAGCGGTTCCCATATAGAGCAGATCGTTCTTATTAACAGTGATGCAGAGGTATTCGCTTTAGCTCTATTTCTTTTAAGCTTATTCTCCTTACAGTGTTTAGGTGCCTCGAAATGAGCGCTTAGTCACGGTCTCTTTCTTATTTATACGAATATTTAGCGGTCGGTTCAGTGGCCCTCGCCCCCATCCCCTTCCCCGCCTTAGTAACTTTCTTTAAAAACAGAAGAAGATTTAGAATCCATAAAATTAGTTCCGAGTGATGACAGAAGCCCCTTAAAGAGTGTTCAACTGCTTTGCATTTTTAATTGTGTAATACAATAGGCACCCCCTGCTTTACAAGCGAAAATTTGGCCAAGCTCCCAATGTAATCTACTAAGTGTCCAGGGCTGGTTATTCAAGGAAACCGGTGAAGCGCAGTAAGAAGTTGTGAAAGTTTCATATTTAATTTGAAGCGTCGTACTACTGAAACTGTCGAAATTTCGTACGAAACAAATGATTATCCTCATTGTCAATTCAGTGTCAAGCGAAATAAGCAAACCTTTAACAGATTAAGCGTCATTCATGTATCCTCGAATCGCTTTTGGTATCATATTGGGTTCTGAAAAGTGATAGAAGTGTTTTCGAGACGGATGAGATAGAAGGGAAAACAGAACGTAAGAAGCCAGGAAGCAGAAAGTCGAAATACATTTAATATAAATAATATTGGGAATCGTTATTCGCTTATCTGATTGGGTTTTTGCTAATATTTCAAGTGCCCCAAAACATGTGCTGTTATCAAGAAAAATTTCAGAAGCTCTAATCTCAGTCACATCTCTACAAGACTGCCCGAAAGCGGCGTAATCTCTTTTTATTATGTGTTCGAAAATTTAGTGTCCAAGCTTACAGTGTTCGAAATCTTTGCAGTTAGTGTATCTAAATGGATTCTATACAGATTAAAAATTACAACTAGGGATCCATGTTTTAACAGCGTGTTACTCCCGCAGCTGCTATGTGGTAGATAGTGACGACATGTTCATTTGGTCTGATCACCACGCTATCTTTCTATCCTCGATTGGTCACAATCATATCCAGCAAAGTAATGCTGCGAGTGTCAGGATCTCTGCGCCATGCGAGAAAAAATCAGAATCCATATTCTGACTTAAGATGTGTTCTTTACAAGAAAAATATATTCAATTCCCAAAGTTTCGCTTTCCATTTTAGTCAACAGCCTGCATAATATAATCTATGACCATAACGACATGTTTATCTTCAACAAATTTTTAAAGGCTAGCCCCATCCATTGTCAATTAATGATGACGTCTGTCAGAGATAATTACTTCTGAGGTATTGTTTAACGTCCTTCTTGTTATCTTCATAACATCCTACAAATTGACATTTCAATGTTGTAGAATATTGTATTCTTTCTGCTTATTAAGAAGCAGACCTAGATGTGGCCTGTGCCCAGCTGGAGTCTAATTATTCAGTTAGTGCGAATTCTCTGTTGGTAAAATTTATCGACGTCATTGCATTGGAAAAGATAACTTTAATCGTTGATGTCTACACGAGACCTGATGAAAAGAATGACAGTGTACCCGGTAAATTCAATTTTGAGGGGCGTCCCTTGATAACCAATAATTTTAAAACTTGGATCACCTGCATGAGTAACAATGTTGTGTTTTTAAGACGTTTACTACTGCCCAAGCAAATACTTCGAGTTCCCATAGGCATTATTTGCAAATTAGAATAAATAGTGACCCAGTGCTTCGTAATTGAACGGCATTTTTCGATGCCCACCCCTAAGGTAAAATATAATGCCATATTTGTACAAATATATCTACTACTAGGTTACTTCCTTGCTCATTATTACACACCCGTGCCCTTTTCAGATCAGCTTGATTCAGCAGCGCAGATGATGGAAGGATGGAGACTCCCGCTCTGAAATTCGAACGCGCAATTGCGTCATGGGAATCGGTTTAGCATGTTTAAGAAAGTCGAAATAGATGAAAAATTAATCGAGCAACTTAAAAGCTCCTTAAAAGATCGGCATTTGTTTGGACGTACCTGACGAAAGGCATCTCCTATGATGCTGACAATATCCTTTCCATCTGCTGCATTCGTCGAGTCGATTACAGTTCTGTGCTTATTTGTAAGGGGGTTAGGCCTGGCATAGTCTGGGTATGTTCAGCACTAGTTAATTGCATTCTTTGATGGCCCTCCGTCTTTAGGAACTTAAAAGGTCGCAACCGTTCATTTAATTAACACTTTTTCTGGAGGTTATTGGGTTATTTCACACTGTATGGACAATTTCGTATTTCAAGCTGCTTTCCCAGGCAAAGTCTTTAAGAAACTTGAGGGTAAGAGCTTATGCGGAGGGAAAGTGATGACGTCACAAATCAAAAGTTTTAGAAATTGTAAGATTTGACCCCAGATATCGAAAGGCAAGTTTAGAATAGGCTGTTTTCCCAAATACGAGACCTGTAGTGTATATAGTGTTTAAACTAGAGGCGTTTGAATACCAAAATCTCTGGTCAAAACTTTGTTGATATTCCTTGTTAAACAATAGGGTTTTGTTAGAGAGATTCAAAACTTCGAAACCTGATATCTCCGTGTTAGGAATGGGCATCACTCTCAATTTTGGCCATCAATTTTCTCACTAATAGGGTAAAATGAAAATTGAGTATTTTTTCCATAATTCAAAAATTTTCAAAATCGTGACGTCACACTTTCCCAGCGCATTAACATCAGCTCAAATTCATGCAGCAAACCATCGTTTTAAAGCATTTAGAAATTACTCACCAGTTTGTTATTATTTCCTTTTGTGAATCGTTTTATTGTAACGTCTCGTCTTAGAGAATTTATGACAAATGCACACCCCTCTTATTTGACTCCCTTATATTTAAGCACAGAAGAGTATTCAATTATTCTCACCCCTGTTTGGAGTAATCGTGTTAAGAGGGAAGGCAGTTAATTAGCCGTTTACAATTTTAACGATACTTTATTGGAACTCTATCTATATTTTATTGTAGTTCATGTGGAAGGGCACCAGTGAGGATCAGCCGTTGATGCAGATGACCGTTGAAGATATTTGTAGTCAGGTAAGATTTTTTTTGTTTCTGTCTCTATGTTTGACCTCTGATATAGAGACCCCTAACAATGATCGGGGGACTCTTGGGGATCACGATAGGGTAACGACGTAATGTGCATAAGGTATTTTAACGTGGCGTTTGATCTTAACAGCCGTGCTACCATCCTTAACTGATTCTTTCCAAAGTCAACTCTAAGTAGATGTAGGTACGTTCTTTAGTGTTGGAACTGGGAATATCATTTTTCATGTGGACATTAGTGTAGATCGAAGTCTTCTACTATAGGTGTTACATTGCTTGTTTTCTTAACGGATAAACTTATTAAGATAAATGCTGAGGGGGGGGTAACGTTAGCAGGAATTGTTACTCGGGTTTAGTTTTACTGCTACGGAATTTTAGCAAAGTCAACGCTGAAAAAAGTATGTTCGTCCACTCAGATTCTTGTGCACTAAATTTAAAAGACAAATACTAGTCCCTTTCCGTGGCCTTACTACGGGAAACTTCTTTAAGAAAATGGGATGCCCAGTGTTAAAACGCCATGGCACATATCATCACTTATTCTTATTATCGAAATGGCAAAAACGTGAGATTAGTCGCCTTGAAAATATATCTCATAACATAGTGGTTGATTTCAATTTTTAGGCGTAGAGACGGTGGGTTGGTGAGCATTGGATATTGCAAAAAAACTTACAGAAAAAGGTGGCCGTACCCCCCCCCCCTTATTCTCCCTTGGTCCGATGTTTCCCGATAACTCTATAGACTGCATCTCCCCAAACCCACACCCACCTATGACATTTAGTCTTGCCCAAGTCTACTCACCACGACAAGTATTATTTTGACATGTAACATGCAACGCACAGTCTTGGGTTGGAACCACGTGTGGAATCACCAGTGGATGTAAAAGGTTAAGGCAGCACATGCTATAGTCTTGCTCATGGACAGGTCAGAGAGCTATCATTTGAAATAGGCGTCATACTCCAAAACGTATTCACAACAGTGGCGACACGAAAACTAGTTCGACGAGAATGTCCAGCTTGCTCAACCCCCATCCTTCTGCTGTGTTTGAGTTCATGGCCTCGGTTTTCTACCACCACCCCCCTCCCCCGAGGCTATGAACTTTATTTGTTTATGACCCTTAAGCAGATTATTTTATACTCTTAAATCCGTTATGCGTTGCATAGTGCTCAGCAGCTATATCTTAAACGTTATGATTTTGCATTGCCGACATGCCGACATTCCAACAGTGACAGGTTAGTCACTCGTTGTAGCCGAATTTTACGTCATTTAAGTACAGGGAGTCAAAAATGAGGTAGAATTTGTAAAAATTTGTAAACATTACTGTTAAATTTCAACCGTATGATACGGGGCGCCCAACCAGCTTGTGTCGTCGAGTTTAGCAAAACCTTTAGCAAAACTTACACTCCACAGTTACCAGATTGTGTAGAATAAGTATGGTAAAATTTCCTGCCCTTGCTGCGGTTTGCATCTCTATTCGAAGGCCTTGTGACATGGTAACATTTAACTGTTTTGTTGACCAACACCGTTGCGCTGTTAAGTTTCATGACTGTCTGAAAAGTTCAAACTGGACAGCGACAGGATAGCTTGACATTAAAAATATCTTTATAAATCATGGCTACTCGTGGCCGTTGCTCTTGCGTTAACACCTTTCTTAACTATTGTATCGAAAATCTTCAGATCGCTCAAAATTGTGGGTAGATTTTGGCTCTATAACTATGAACTGTGAACCTTCAGGGGTTTGCAATTTTATCTCATTTAAAGGCTTTGTCTTGAGCGATCAGAGTAACTGTTGTTAAGAGAGCAGCCTTTCTAGGTGGACTTGGATATACAGCCTCGGCAGCTGCAGTGAGGTTGGATGCTCTCGCCATTTAGTTAAGATAAACGGGTTAACAGTGGTGAACTCCAACTGTGAGATTAGGGTGCGTTTTGTCGGCAGGTTGCCATACGCCGTGCGATAGTCTAGGCGGATTACAACAGACACAGCTGGACATGATGATGGATGAAATGCAATAGAAGAAGATAGACTGAAGCAAATGGAGACAGAGAGTGCGAGGCTAAGCGAGGCTTCTATTCAACAAAATTGGGAAATTGTGGAATGGGGAAAAGTTAGGCAGATGTAATGCCAAATTTATTCCATTATTCAATTCGAGATACGATATTAGAAGCACGACGTTATAGAAAAGGTTGAACTTCGTTTTCCGTAAAGAGGTTGTATTCACAAGCTGCCCTTCATTCGCGCGAAATTTTATGTACAGTTTTGGAGGATGTTTTTATTTGCTTGCAGGCTAAATTTTAATTATCTTGGTATGTTTGTTTATGCTATTTTAAACGACCCGAAATACTCTGCTCTCAAAGAGAAACATTCAAAATGATGACGCTGTCGCAGATGCCGAAATCTCGTAGGAGATTTGAAAACAGGCCAGAATATCTTTAATTTCGAGAAAGGTTATCGCTTACTGAGCGCAAGATTTTTCTTGCCCACAGTTTTGGGAAAACGTAATGGGACTTAACTACAGGTCTCCGTTTTACTTGGCCGTTCGGGAATCGGTACCTATAAAACAAAGAAAACCGTTGCTATGCAAGCAAAATGAGGTTTTCGTTGTATTGGATCTTTAGGGTCATTTCGTGAAGCATTACGCGATATTAATAGATGCAAAAGCCCTAATGCACAAATCCCGACCGACTACTTTTTCTTAATAGCTTAGTATAAAGTTTTTCCCCATTTGATCCCTTTTCGGCGGAAACGTGTAACCACGTTGTCGCAATTTTGTTTTCATTCCGACGTTAATGCGTAATGGAACTTCACTTACAGTACAGCTAGTAGTTTTGTTGAAGCCAGATGACTGGGAACATTTCTCATTCGGTAATTTGTGCGAGCTCCTATGGGTGAGCTCATTTTGATATAACTGGAAAGGGATCTGCTGGCGATTGTCTCGTTACAAATGAAAGCATGATCAATAGAAGATTGTTGACTTCTTCGAATGTATAGAGCATGTGCATTCAGGATTGTCTTATACGTATCATTTCAAGATCTTTGTAGTATCAAGATATTTTTTAAGGTTTCCAATTTACAACCATTGTAACTGTTTTTCTCCTTTTCAGTTGGTAGAAATCGAAGGAATTGAAAAAGAGCATGTAACTTTATACCAAAATCGCCTTCGTGAAAGCAATATCAACGGTCGTGTGCTGGCGGCCTGTGATCTGAATGAACTCCGTGACGCAATGCATATGAGTTTCGGTGATTGGCAATTATTCAAGGCATGGATTTATGAGAGTAGAACTAGGGAAGCAAGTGTTACCCCAAGGTAAGGTCTTGTCAGTTGTGGAATCAAGTGGTTCTCATTCTTTTCTTTCCCCCAATTCGGAAAGGTTCATATCAATCTCATTTGTTGCGTCATCACTCAATTAAAATTTGAATTCCCTAGGTTCCAAAACTGTAGACGCTGTTTCCAGACAGTTGGACAAACGTACAGACGGAATGACAAAGAGGCTGGACATTATTGCTTTAGACACTTCCGTATATAACGCAGTAGTGGCATAGTGGTAGAGTTCCAGACTACCCTGAGGTTGCCTGCCAGGATCCCGGAGGTATTGTGCTCTGTCAGCTGCTCTCGTGAAGTGGGAAACTATGTTTTGGAAGATAGGACAGAGAGGGCACTTCACCTGTTTACCATTATTTCAAACTCTTTTATAGTTTTATTTCGCTAAAAGTACTAGTTTTTATTTGTGTAGCCACACTCTAATGTCTTCCTGATGGTTTGGAATTGCAAGCCAGTGTAATATTTGTTCGGTATTTCTTCTTATTACACGCAAATTTCCTTTCCTCATAAGCACAACGTAAACTGTCAGTGTCCAATAGTTTATGCGTGTAGGTACTACCCAATCACACAATCTGACACATTTTTCTTCCGCACCTAACGGAAGCGATTAATAGCAACATCTAAATTTTCTCTTAACAGGACGGGTAAGAAGAACTTTCTTACATATCATTCCAGTCAGCCTGGCACACCGGTAGATGGAAGCAGATCTGCATCGACATCGGAGCCCCCAACGTCACCTCCCGGAAGACGTAAGGACCACCCTCATAACCGATCTTCGATTTAAGTTTCGTTTCTTAATTAAGTTTATTTTCTCCTGACACGTGCCACAAACATTTACGAACTTTTCTGCACTCAGGATTTTCAAACAGTCGTGTTCATTTCCATCTAGGCAAAGCAGACACTTGCTGGTCTTGCTCATAGTTGGCGAGGGTTTGTTTCGACACCCAGGTTTAGAGCACGTGTCTGATTTTGTATTATGATTGGCAGGTCGCAATTACTATGTGCTTGAGCAACAATATGTCCCTTTGTTTGCTAGAGGGTACTATGTATGCCTTTATAATTTGTGCAGCCTTGGGTAGGTGAGACAAAAGTAGTAAGAAAAGCCGGCAGGTTTGCACACAGCTAGTGCAAGATAGCGTGAGCATATGTTATGTCGAGAATGGAGAATTGGATGAGAAAGCACCATGACACTGGGGTGAAATATGGAAGAATTGGAAAGGAAGTAGAATTGGGAGATTTCGATCTTGAGCCTACAAAGCTGTTGTATAACTACTTTCTACTGTAGAAGCGTCTTCCTAGCTGTTGGACGAGTTGCATGCGCGAAAACGAAATGATACTATGGTCAACGAGGGTACCACATTGAGATAAACATTATAAGTCATATGTTCAAAGTAGATGTATTGTGATCTGGAGTCAGACTGGGCTCTTCAGTGTGAAGTCATGTGTTTATATAAGTATTGGAAAGGCTTGGAAGTGATAGTTCTAATGGCGGGAGTACGGCATTTGTGTTATGTGCTGAAGGCTGTACGTTGCTGTTTGAAAGGTGTTTACCCGAGAACATGTTCACACTGGTCATTTTTGGGTGTGATGTAAACGGGAGCGAAGGGGATGTGAGCAATAGTTCAGTTTTTGACCTTTTTAGGTGTCGTGACCGGAATAGATTAGAGAAGTTGTCACAAGGTTGTAATTTCTTGTGGAGGTGTGGACGTTGTTGAGCAAGTAATCAACAAAGTTTGAGGTCCTTTTTGAACCTTTGTGTTAAGCTTACAGCATCGTGACCCCTGTCAGTATTGATGTGGGAGTTTATTGGCTGAGAACGACTTCAATAAATATCTTCTTGTACGGAAGATAGGAACTACCTTAATTACGTTTACTGACTGGATATGTTTACGTCGCTTAGAGTAGAGAGAAGAATAGAGTGTTGCACTAGAGGCGGCAGTACAAAGACATTTTGATGCTACCGGAGAACAAGTAGATGTTAGTCTGCTCAGTGGAAATCGGAAATGGAGAGATTCGTTGATGGAACATCAAATCATTTCGTTCACTACATTGCTAGAGATATTAAAGCAACAATTTCCGTCAATATTTGACATTAGAAAGTTCTTGTAGCATCATAACACACCGACCTGTTATTGTGTCACGAAAATTAGAGTTGGATATCCCATTGAGGATGATGGGGCATGTTCTTGGAGGTTAGAAGACACTGAGAGAGTTTTATGAATCGTGGCATCAAACAGTTCTTCCTTTGTATCTATCTTCTACCGCTCCCATTCCATACGCACTTACATTAGTTTGAATTTTCAACTTTTTAAAAACCTTTTTTTAGTACTAATATGTTTGTGCATCCGAGTGCTTTGTCTCTCTGAACTATCATTATTTATCAACTTTAATTATTATACGTTGCCAGTATACATAATGTACTTAGACTAATCTGAACTACCATCATTATATCTTAACTATAATTCGACATCAGTTTCACTGCACCAACGGAACCAATCATCCCTTAGTTCTTTACCTTTTAACATCCCATTCTCTTATCTCAGATTATCTCCTATTATTCCATTACCTGTCGTAACCTGTCTTATTTGCGTGTTGTATGTTTACTGTTGGTTGTCTTTGGCCACGTAGTGCTTCTATGTGAGTCAAACGCTTGGCTTGTCTTATTGATGCAGAAGCCATGCTTAGATGTAGCGCTACAGGGAAATGCCAAACCTGCTCTTTCAAAGCCGCATTCTCTTACCGCGTGGTTGTAAGGACTATTCCCTTGAGTCACCAAATTGCTAAGTCAAATTTCAGCTGTGTTGCATTTGTTTGGTTACGTATGGTTAGTAAATATCGCTTTGGTTTTCGCGGAGGCATTTGTGGTTCCTGTCTGTGCTAGTGTGGGAACAGAAGCAAGCTACACTTTGCTGAAAGAGCAATGAGAATTTGTCTGGAGCATCAGCTTGTTGCGGGTGCGGTTCCATTAGTTGCTGGTAGGTATTTGGTGCATGTCTGAGATCGTTGTTACGGCGCATTGCATCTTTTGGGCTGATTATGAACTGTGATTGTAACATGAGGCATAAAGGATTATTGAGATGGAGTTACAGACATCTTCATCTTATGCATTGTCTCGAAAAGCAAATAGGTTATTGGAGGTTTAGGTAGCTACGATGTGTTTCAGAACTGCGCTGTCTTCCTTAGTGAAGGATGTGAACGTACACTGATGCGCGTTATCGTAGAAAGCACCTTTACATTGCCAGTATATATCTGTTGAAATATTGCATATGTAATTGCTTTCTGCAGATTTTATACAAACATGCGCATAGAGTGTGCAATCAGTGTTTTAGGTGTGCAACGTTTAGTGTTGGGCAGAGGGGCCTTCAGTGACTCAGTAGTCATGGGCTATAGTCCTTGGGGATGACCAAGTGATGTACTTGTCAGAGGCTGCTTCCACTTACGATGAACATTGCATCTCTCTCTTAGATGGACATGACACCGGACGAAGTGGTGGAGAAATGTCAGCCACGGAAGGTGAGGATATTACGTCAATTGAAGGCAATGTAGACTTTTCAAAAACTCCGTATGGAACTCATATCTATCGAGGTGTTGCTACGCGACCACGAGAAAAGGGACACGGAAAACAACGAATGGGTCAAGCTGGACCGAGTCGACAGCGATCGGAAGAAGGTGGCCACGTGGTGATAATTCACGGTTCAACGAAAAAAGCGCTCGCCCAGTCTCCTAATTCTCGACAGCTTAATACGTGGCAACGGTCAGCAGACTCAGGATTCGCTAGTACGGAAGTGGATGGCCAACACCGTTCGAAGACGTTACTACGTCAGACTAGTGTTCACGAAGGACGTGAAAATGAAAACGAGTCTGAGCGTCACGAGGCAAATAGCTCCAAAACCAGCAGCAGAAGTGACTTGCGTGAGTATGAGGAGGATAACATGACATGTAGTAGTAAAGATAATTTTGAAGATTCTGTAACATCCCAAGGAACAATACCGGAGATACAGGTTCAAATTGCATCACCTCGAGCATCTAGTTCTCAGGGAAGCCATGAGATCGAATACTTTCAGCCACCGCCTGCTTTGGCGGATGAATTACGCGATATTTTGAGCTCTTTGCCTGACTCTGCTGCCGTAGTACTCACTGGTGCAGAGGAGTGTAGTTCTGATGCTTGTAGTGCGAGTTCACCTGCTCATTTGCTACGAAATGCCCTTGCTAGCCCCGAAAAGATCGTCGTTGTTAGAAGGGCTTCTCTTGGAGGCGGGGTCTCAGACAAACATCATGATGGTGTCCGGGAGAAGCCTCCGTTAAATCGGCGATCAAGTGAAGGTGTTATTCCCATGGAACACAAAGCGAGGCATGGATCGTCAAAAATGAAATCCCCCAGAGGGCACGATTCCGACGGGCGAGGTAGTATAAAACGCCACAGAAGTAGAGAAAATGAACCGTTTCGCGAGCTCGTATCCAGCATTAAGGAAGAGCTAGTGCCTTGTAATGGGGACCAAAGCCCTGTTGGCCCGGAGCTACCGTATCCGTCATCACCTCGCCCTCCACGAAGTCCGTACCACCAGCGAGCATTTACAACTGATGCTGTATCAAGATCTCAGGAGTCCTTTTCGTCGGACCATAGTGGGAGGCACCAACGTTCGAAGACTGTTGATGCATGCATAAGACCAACACACATTCCATCTCCAAAACCAAGGCATCAGGTTTCAGAACCAAATATCGGCATTGTCCAACGCACACCTCCTTACCGCGTGCAAAATCTCTCAAGTGGTCATTCGGAGATATCACGGAAACGACGTAAGGAGCATATAAGTAACGAATCGCTGACGGATGACTTACCGCATCCACCCAAATCGCTGTTAGACTATCGGTCATCCGTCGAGTCACCACTTCCGTCACCACCACCCAAGGAAATGTTAAAAGAAGCACAGAGTTCCGATAGTGAGACTTTTCCATCGCCACCTAGGGATGTTCTACGGCGAAATAATAGTGATAAACCGCTAGTAAAGGCGAGATCGGCCGACGTTAACCATGGGTCACCGCGTTTAGATGGTACTCGGCCGCCGCCTCCAACACCTGCAAATTCCTTTATGGGAACTGTCCGCGTTGAAAAACGCAAACCAGAGGATAAATTTTCGCAGTCGTCGGGTTCGCTCCCGAATCGAGGATTTGTTCGGAGTCACGATCAGTTACAATCATCGCATTCGGATCCAAGAACTGTTAATATACATGCGTCTCGTCCAACTCATACCAATTCACTTGATAGTCGATCAGGTGCGCAAGAATCCCGTAGTGCGGACGATTCACTATGGCTACCCCAAGGTGGTTCCTTAAAAAAGACATGGCCCTCACGTGCCAGGACTGAGAAAAATCACAGTAACAGACCAATAACAGGTAGCCGAACATCTCTTCCTAACAAATCGAATGATAAAGAAACAATGTTGTGATTTAGTCGAAATCGATATGAATGCTATTACTTTATTCTGAATTGAATTTCGTGAAATTCGTGGAATATATGGAATCCTTAGAAGTCATAGAATTAATGGAATTTCATTTCAGCCATGGAATTCTAAGAATTCACAGACGTAAGTATTCCGTGGGTATACAGGTCACAGGCTCCAGTCCCAAAGTAGCCGTACGCCAGTCATCATTGGCTAGGAAATTTAAATGAATTGCGCCAATTGGGTAGTGGCCGACATCACCTTTGCGCTGGTATATTTTTTGCATGATATTTATAACAGCTTGGGAGCGTGGCTTGCCTCGCATGAAATTGAATGAAACGTTTGGATCCTCAGATTTGGAGCACAAGGTTGGATGTGACGTTCTAATGTGCATATATTATAAGAACTAAGGTATTTGTAGCTTCGGCAAATGGCCAACCATGTCTTGTTTCTTGTATTACTTACTCACAAGGATCGCCACCTATTTCAAATTTGAATAATAGTATAATTTTGATAATGTTGTGCATTTCAGAGTGATAAGTCGTCTCTCTTGCTTTTGTCGAGTTAAAAATAAAACTCAATCAAACAAGAAATCAATCTTGCAGTACCTAACTGAGGTGTTTTCCCCAGCCCTTAATGTAAGGACTTTTATTTCACTGCCGACATTTCGTCCCACGTAAAAAGGGATTCCTTCATATCACGAAGTACTCATTATCGACATTCGAGGCCATCATTTTCATTATTCTCCTTAACTTATTCCTTCGTATCATTATCATCATCATCATCATCATCATCATCATCATCACCATTATCATCATCATCATCACCACCATCACTGTCATGATCATCATCATCATCATCATCATGGCCACCACCACCACCATCATCATCTCAATCATCATCATCATCATTATCATCATCATCATCATCACTGTGATGATTATGATGATGATGATCAGCATCATGGTCATCATCAATCATCATCATCACCGTGATCACCATCATCATCACTATCATCATCACTATCATCATCATCATCATTACTATTACGACCATCATCATCACTGTCATAATTACCACGACCACCACATTATTATGATCATAATCGTGGGTATCGTCCTCATCATAACAATCATCATCATAACCACCACCATCATTAGCACGACCACCACCATCATAGTACTACCACCACCATCATTAGTATTACCACCACCATCATTAGTACTACCACCACCATCATTAGTATCACCACCATCATCATTAGTACTACCACCACCATCATTATTATCACCACCATCATCATTAGTACTACCACCACCATCATTAGTATTACCACCACCATCATTAGTATTACCACCACCATCATCATCATTATCATTGTCATCACTGCCCCATGATCGTTATCATCATCACACCATCACACCATCATTATTATTACGACCATCATCATCATAATTATCATCGTCATCATCATCATCATCATCATCACTCTCATCAATCTAAGAGACTGGAGACTAATAAGTGCGTGTTATGTAAACACTAAACAAGATATTGCTGTTTTGTTTGGGCATAGTGTTCATTATTATTTCGAAAAAAAAGCATCAAAAGATGGGAATTAGTGGGTCGCTTTATTTCTATTGATGGCAGATTCAGAATCCTGAAATGCTGACTGTCAGGTAAAACAAGGAGATGTCCCAACGTCTCTGTTTTTATGTCGGCTCCATTTGGGGTGCTTACTAGAAATTATTGCGAGATTTATAAGTTTGAATAGATACTAAAGAAATAGAAAAATGTATTGCTAACGCGAGTCAACCAGCTCGGTTGGTAGAGCGCACGCCATGAATGCGGTGGTCAAGGGTTCGAATCCCGTTGGTGATATACTTTTCTATTTCTCTTATGTCTACTCAAACTTTCAAAATTCATTTCAAATTCACTCTTCTCAACACATATAAGTTCGGCGAAATCAATAATTCTGGTAGTGACCGTATTGGGGCAGAAGGGATGAAAATCGTGTTTTTTACGACCTCGAAGAAAGTACGCTAGTACAATCAGGTAGGCTCACAAAGCAGATAGCACGTGACTAGCATAAGCGGGGAAGGGGTGCGCGAGGAACTTGCCGTCAGTATGCGAGCCAGCAGGGAGATAGGGCATGGTAAAGAGCAAGGTGTCTTAGTCTCGCGGGTACTACGTAATAGGGAAGCACAAGCAAGCTAGAAACACGCTTATAGTATCTGTTATGACGTATTAAATACCATAGTTACCTCTTGTGAGAAAGGGCTGTCAGATGTCGGCCCAACGTCAGCAGAAAAAGCAACAGGTTAAGGAGGCAGATAGTAATACCTATTGTTAAGCCCTAGGGAGGGATTCTAAATTCGAAACTTCAATGACACAGCACTTATAATTATGATTTCGTAAAGGGGCCATAACCCCTACGTACGCCTCTACTGTTACCCACATGGTTCCGCTGTCGAAGAATACCGTTGTTTGAAGCCATGAAACCCAGTGCATACTGCGAGTGTAAAACTATGAAGGGAGTGAATTCTATGTTTGCATGCGACAATTGAAGGGTAAAGTCAGCTCACCACTTAATGCTAGAATCTGGCGAACTTTGACTGGTTATGAATCGTAAACTTGTCTGGATTATTCCATAATCGAAAACCCGAATTTTGGTGTTGACCTTCTTATTATAGTAAACAAGTCCTGGTAAACACGTTTTTTCTTGTATCTTGTCTGGAAGGGGAGTATTCGTACAAGTTTTTCAATTTAGTCTGGGATTTATTTCGTGCTACGTCTACCTGTGCCCAGTCAGCCAAAGCACTATTTTAAGTGCCGAATTTGTTTACCAGAAACTTTGTTAAATTACAAAACTGTCTTTAAGTAAAACGTCACCATGACGTGGTGCTTAAGGCCTGCTTGGTCCAACAAGGAATCTGCATGAAAAGGTTTTGTTTGAGTAGGGTGATTTTAATGGGTTATTGTGCAATTTATAGACTTAATTTTATCGCTCTGAATATTTGTTTTGCCGTCCTGTTCCGTTAAGAATCCAAGTACTAAATTGGGTGTAGCTGAGTCTACGTATGTTTTAGAGCATTATAGCAATACTCGTACATGAATCTGTTAATTTCGCCCATCGTGTGATAGTATGTTAGAGAATAACCAGAGATAGCAT
Source organism: Carybdea cf. marsupialis auct. non (Linnaeus, 1758) (assembly GCA_010016065.2). Taxonomy (NCBI): domain Eukaryota; kingdom Metazoa; phylum Cnidaria; class Cubozoa; order Carybdeida; family Carybdeidae; genus Carybdea; species Carybdea cf. marsupialis auct. non (Linnaeus, 1758). Next base: position 3,329 of record JAAAKL020004439.1, on the reverse strand, counting down.
TGTGAGACAGTACGTAACCCCTACTCCAACCTATGCGCTAGTTCTTTTTGACACAAAAGAAGGGGCTAGAATAGAACTTTTTGTTTTAAGCGTCAAGAAAGAGACATCCTCCTCCTAGATCCCCTCTGTCTAGGGTAACATGGCCATAGCTATCTTAGCAATAATGAATTCAGTATTTTCAAACAAAACTAGGCGTCAAGAACAGTAAAGTACGTCGATTCACGCACACTATATTGATATATGCTTGTATGCAGCATTTAGTCAGCTCCATAATTTTTATGAATTTATTTCGTAGGTCGTAGACCTTAACAGTATGCTCAGATAATCAGCCTGGTTTGCACAGTTTTAAACTATGACTCACAGGTGCTTATTAAACGGGCAGTCAGAATTGATGGGGCCTCGGACATTTAGGAATGGGGAGAGCTTATTTGCCGAAAACTGTATAAAGCTGTGAAATAGTCATTTCAATACAAAATGAACGACTCACCTTAGAAGAAATTGTTAAACAAATCGAATACATTCCTTACAATCAGTTCATCGTGTTGCTTGAGTTTAGAAGCTGAAAGCTTATGAATTGTGTTTATATCCTTGTAGAGGGCGATTAAGATTGATCCAGTGCACCCCGTTTATTAGGCACCAAAGAGTACTGCTTCTGTACACTCGTTCATTTGCTCGAGTAACTCTCAATCATCTTAGGCCTGTTGTAAGATGAATATTTAATCTAGAAGCTAACGGCCCACTGTCATTTTTCGCAGATTGTATTAAATAAAACAGTGATGTACAGAGTGTGTGGAATATACTCTACGGCCTTTACGTTTGCGATTAAATCATATGTTCATGATACCTTCATCTTGTCTTCCTTCTTTTACACTTTACCTTCCCTCGACTGATTGACCAGTGACAAAGTGTGTCACATGCAAGGTCGCTTTGAATTCAAAAAGAACAAATCGGTGTGGGATATATCACTTACCTTGATGATAGTTTCAACTTAGTATGATTCTTTGACGCCTAACCTTTGCTTGATCCGAAGTCAGATTGTGTGCGGTGCAATGTGCAAAGGAGGTAGTTTTGTGGTCTTGCTATTAAGTCATTTGTTAGTGATACTTTCATCTTGCCCTTATTCTTCGTTACAGTGGTCTGATTATGCTAAACCCAGTTTTTCGTTATGTCCTTCATATGCTCGCCCGTTGCATTTGCGGTTTAAGGGATGCCATTTTGGCCACTTTTACAAGCTTTTTTCACTGATCTCTAAAAAAGACTGGGTCGAGCTTCCCATTGTTTCCAACTACGAAAACGTGTAGTCACGTGTGCTGGTCCCCATTGGTTAAAATAGCGCGGGAAAGGCCGCCATGTTACGTAACATTGTTTATAAGCTTTGTTTATAAGCTTTGTTTGATGGGGACTAAAATGGCGTCCAACGACTGACTTCACTTTCAGGCGGAAGATGCTCGATCTAGTGTTTTATAGGGATCAGTGGCCTTTTTGCTTTAACATCTCAAGCTGTTTCATATGTTTTGAAGCTGGTGCCTGTAGAATAGTCCGACCAACATGTCGTACAAATGTGCCATCAATTTGTATTACTATGCCGGTTATTGAGATAAAACATCTACGTAGGGATGACATACAGATGGTCCCAGGGACTTCAACCCAAGTGCCTGTTGGCACTTGACCCCGTAGACAACGACAATGCGAAAAAGACCCCCCCCCCCAAGGGACTTACTGTGCTGACACTCCCGCAAACACTATATAGAAAGCTTCTCACTTAAAACACAAACATTTGGCCGATGGATAATCCAACACAAAACGGACACAAAAAAACTAGCGTAGAGTTAGACTCATTAGAGCAAGGATTGTTGAAAATTCTGAGCGTCAGCTCGTACATTCAGTCTGAACCAAATACCAAAACCTTAGCGGAAACCGAAGCTACAGACAGAAGACGAGATAATTAATAACTTACGACAACTCACCCTACAAAAAAAATATATGTGCATGTTCTTCCAGGGGAACGTACACACCTATCGCGCTTTTTATAGTATATTCTGCCCCAGCAACCAACCAATCTAAGAAACCACCCAACAACTGATCCTACAAACATTCAAGCGACTGATCCTACAATCACTCCCAACTGAGACAGCAATAATTTGGCTTTACTATTTCCATCACAATGCCCTAAATTATTATTAGTGGTCCTTCAATTAGCCCAACCACAGATTCTCAGGTGACAATTACGCGAAAGAATACCTAATTAATAAAACTTACTGCACCCCTGTGAACACAAACCAGATTTTCTTCAACACCCTTATTTTCTTCGCTCCAGGGTATAGTTTTCAGAGGCAAAAATAAAATACGCCAATGGGGTTTTGTAGTCCTTGCTTTGATGCAAGTGTAGGCATGAAGCTAAACAACGCATAGAGGTCAACAGAAGATCTGAAGACTTAAGGTAAAGGTCAGGGTTGCATACTTCGCAAATATCAGCCTGTACCAAAATACAAGTTATCCTTATGTGACTTATGAAGTTTGACCTTCACGTTTATTTTAATGAACTGTAGTTTGATCTCTAGCTTTATTTGACCCTTCACATTATTTCACCCTTTGAACTTTTGACAAAGTGATTTCTTTGCGGGTATAACGGCAATGAGAACAGCTGCTGCGCAATCATACAGGATAGATTGTTGCTGACACATTTTATTTCTACACAGGGTTTAGATAAACAGGACATGCAGGATGCAAACTGGGTTGCCTTTTGATAGCAATAATGTGTTGTCGAAGGTGAACACAAAAGGTATCATAATGATGCCTAGCCTGCATTAAAATCATGCCATTTGTTCAAGAGCACCTGCGAAGTGTAACTAGGGTCTGGTGGAAGCTTGTTAAGGTCGTGTGCTTGAAAGTCGTAAAACAAAGTGATTCCGTTCAAGATAGTGGAATTTCTTTCCGTGTTGTTTATTTCTCATATTGTATTGCGAGCTTTAAACTAGAAGAAATGCATGAAAATTTCCGCAACTTCGAAAAACAATTGCCCCAGCAGACAAAAAACAACACGTTCTAAATAATAATCGTACTTTGCAAAAAATCAATATTAGAGAGTCGACTTATTTACATTTGCAAAAACAGCAAATTAGAAAGACGTGAAGATCAGAGATAACAGCTAACGTAACTATACATTGTTATTTACATGAACGAGCTAGCGTCACGTTTTATGTATATATGTATGTGTATGTATATATATCTATCTATCTATCTATATATATATATATATATGTATATATATAAATACTCATGCAGACACACAAGCAGTCATGAACTACATAGTATAGATCTCATAAACA
>JAAAKL020004438.1:0-20974 GCA_010016065.2 Carybdea cf. marsupialis auct. non (Linnaeus, 1758) | reverse complement strand
ATTTGACGATTTCTAATTGTTTTCAAAAGAGATCGTTCGGTGCTGGCTCTGCGTAAAACTTCGACATTTCTCACTTTGTCCGTCCATGGGATGCACATCATTCTCCTCAGACACCACATTTCAAAAGCCTCCATTTGTCCCGGCTGAATTTGTTCATTGCCCAGCTTTCACAGCCATAAAGAAGTACTGAAATCCACATAACACTGAAGCACGCGCTTTCGGGTTTTCATTAATAAAGGGCATTATAATTCTTTAAAAAGGTTTGGATGGTTAAGGAAACTGACAGATGCCCCTGAATGATGGAAAACCGGTATATAGTGTATAGTTTTGCTTTTTTACTATGGTAGTCACTATTTGCAAAACACGTTATTATTGGATGTCTATTCATTTAACTAAGTTTCCCAAACACGTAGATGGCATTTCACGATTATTACAGATAACCTTAATCTTGTTTCGTTTCAGTTTCAGATCAATATGAAACAAGACTTTTGAATATTCTTATCAGTTAGTGTAATTGTTAAACCTTAACCTAAGGAAATAATGTGGACGGTAAAACCAAATTCTAAATGACAAGGAATTATTACGTCCTAATCTGATTTACTTGTGCCTTATCAAGGGAACCTTCCAACTCATACTGGTTTCATACTAAGTAGTTTCATAGATATATTTACGACACCATCAGGAGAAAAATACAGGCTAAAGATTCCCTCCTTACTGTCCAATTAGATCAAGAGTTTTCAATGCAATCTTATGGCGTTTTCGCATAGATCTGCATTTAAGCGCTGTCTAGATGGGCTCGACTTCTTTTATCTTTTTAGATCACTGTTGACCCTTGCTGAACCTTGTCAAACCGTATGTGTCCAACTGGGATCGACTTTTCTTGCAACGTTTCTCGCCGCTTTAAACTCTTCCCCAGGTTCTCACGTACTTGTTGCAATCTAGTGCCATCATGTCTGTCTCCCAATCACAGCTTTACATTTCTACTAGGATATTGGATTCGCTTATTGAATATAACTTCTCGTGCTCTATGTATACAGTATGACTCTGGCACGAAAACATATAATGAACAGTTCTTATCTAGCATGTGTTTACTCGACAAATTTGAACATTGTTAAAGCTCAATCAACTTGACTATATAAGGTTTGATAACACTGGGATTTACTCGACAAGGTGTCCAAATGGGCTCCATTTTCAACTCGGTAAAATTTAGGTAAAAATTAAAAGTCCATTTGTACAAGGTTTGCGTCTTAAAAGTAACGATGGTACAACATAGCGGCGAGTCCGCATCAATTTGCATTAAAAGATGTTCAATATGTTCTTACAATGCCTTAGTATCAAGCTTCATGCTACAAGGGCAACCATAGATTCTTACGCGGTGTTCGTGTCCTTTAGCATTTAAAAATAACGACCATGTATTTTCAAATTGTCTTTTTACCAATTTTCATTTAAAAGGTCGAAAAATACATACTGACCGCGTCGTCATGTCTCCTAAAATGCCTCCTGTAAATTGTTTAGGTTTTTGCGGTTAAATTGCTTCAAGCAAGGACTGAGACAACTCAACAATGGAGGGTTACGTGGGACAACATGACTCTGAGGAGATTGACCGTCAATTTTTTATACTTCGGTCTGACATAGCATCATACATCCAAATATCTGTTCTGACATAGCAACATACATCCAAATATATGTTCTGACATAGCCTCATACATCCAAATATATGTTCTGACATAGCCTCATACATCCAAATATCTGTTCTGGCATAGCCTCATTTAAATCAATATCCCTGATAACCGCCGTTCACTGTCTAGTGGTATTTTCAAAAAACAACTTCTATTCATATTGCTTCGTTCGAAGTCTGGATCTTGCACAGACTTGAGTACTAACACTCCAGGTGTAAACTCTCTGTTCTCTGTTAACTTTACATAGGTAGGGTCGGGTTTATAACTCTACAATTTCCAATGGGCTGTCTCTCAAAATGTATTTATGTGTTTTAGGAGATTTTTTTATTTTCACAATTTTACATCCACTATAGCAACCCTTACCTTTGTAATATACTTTCATTGAAAGTGATTCTAAAAACATTCTAAACCTATCTTCACTCGTTAAAAACGTGACGAAGCACTAAATCAGATTTTTACCTCAATTTCATACCACCAATTACCCTTATATGAAATGACTTGGCCACTAGTATAAACAGTACAGTAATAGGATTAGGTGTGTGACATGACCATTTTAGTCGTTTGACATTACATTAGTTTTTGTAGATTGGAGATGATGACACAATGATGTGACGAAAGAACACTAATCCAGTCTTGGAAGAGATCAAAATATTCAAAGGTCTAAATCTGTATAATCTTATTTAAGTTCAGACGTTGTAACGTTATGATTAAAACATCTGAATTATGTCCACGTAATTAATCCCAATGTTATAGACATACTTTCTCAGACGTTAATATCATTTCACTCTCATTGACTTCACAGTAAAGCGGGTGAGCAAATTTTTATAGCGCAAGGAATGTCTGATGAGCCTATTTGACAGGTAAATCAATCCAAAGAAATTTCCTACAACTTTAATAGCTATATAGTGTTCTAACAAAATGCCCCCACAAGATATTATTCGTTTGACAGAATCTTTCACAGTTCTTACAAATTGCTATTGCACCATACACTAATTAACGGTCCCGTTATAGTTGCCTGAAGCATAGCAAAGGGTTTCCTGCGATGCGGGTACGTACCAGCGGTAGTCCGTATAATTTTCCCCACGATTTAGGAATCACATATTGATTCACAGCGCACAGATCATTGTTGATATACCAAACAACAAATAACATTAAATTGTCTACAACGTCCATCAAAATGACATATAAAATATATTGAGTTATCAGTTTATGCATCACACAACCCTTTTTCTGGTTCCTTACTTTTGCGGCTTCGTCCGTTTGAAAGATCTCTAAATTTTACACCAAAACGTATTTTTACGCACTGCGAGATAAAAGCATCATCTTTTCTTGTTTCATATTTGATACATATACGTCAAGTATTATGATTTTTTATCAGAAGACTGCACTCAACTAATACATAAGACTTATTGAAATGCGTCTCGTGTCACACAGGCTAGAACGAACTGCCTGATATAAAACAATTTGGCTCAGATTATTACACGATTTTACTTCTTGAGCTTGTCCATTGCCATTTATTAAACCAGGTTGATTTAGGTATTAATGAATAAAAGCTGCCATATTTTAGGTACTTTGAAAATACTGATTAATTTTATTAAAAACTGTTGTACAGGACATTTTCCCCGTGGTAATCTCTCTTTATTTTCCAGTTTTTTGGTTATTGTTTATTTATTTATTTCAAATATTTTAATAGCATTGTTCCTCAGTCGTATTGTATATACATACATACACTGTTATCCTGGACGTCTTGTAAAAATCATAAATTCGAAACTCAAGGAGAATAAAAAACTATAAAAGGAATTTTAAAAAGAAGTAGGAGTAAAATGAAATTAATATAAAATTCACACATAAAAGCAATAAATTTTTATTTAAAAGGTCCCGATAATGAAAATTCAAAAAGATAAGTATTTCAGGGTATGTTTGAATTTGTAAAAGTCATTTTCTTCCCTACAGCCTATATGTAGCTTAATTTAAACGGCGATGTTGATTTCCTTGTCTATGTGTTGAATTTCTAGTGTCGGACCATTCAATTCGATTTCTATTTACCTTATTTGTGTTAATAATTGGTCCGTTGGAGCTCAGTCAGCTTGCAAATGAATTGAAATCTGCTTCTAAATGACTGCATTTCTCTTCTTTTCCAGAAGAGAATAGCACAGTATCATCCGTAACAAAACCGTTACTTCGCAGACAAAAAGAATTTGTCTTTCATTGGGCCTTTTCGACTAACCATTTAGTGCAATGGACACTTATTGGTCAAAAAAACACCAATCTAGCAATCAGGCACCTAATTGGCTAGTTTCAAATCACAGTTTGGTATAAGTTTTACTGATTTCTTCCTATCTCAATTCTGACGATTTTGTACTTTGTGGAGTGTCAGACGAAAAATGCTTTTTAGTACTAAAATGTTTTCGCTATCTCGTGCAGTTTTATTGTTTTGTACCACCAACAAACTATTTTCATATTTATTATAAAGAAAAGGAAATACTCTGTTACACTATTAACTGAAAATAAGGTATGGACCATTTCATTTCGCAGATATCTTACTGAAAGGATTTTTGTCTATAATATCGTCTTTACCTCGATATTCTGAAATGGTTTTTTTCAAACAATGATTATCTCAAAATATAATTGGAACGCAAGAACGTTAATAATGAATTCTCTACCCTAAAGCTTGCTTTTATCCAATACTGAAAACGTATCCTTAGCCCAATAGTAACCATAATTTTCCATTCTATAGAAATGACCGTTCCTACGACAATCTCTGCTTTCTTGAATCATGATGAGTTACGAGATTTGTCGCAGACAGTATGCAAAACACTCTATTACTTGGCCTACTCAATGTGAGACATATTGGGACCCTGTGCCATTGGAACGGCCTATAATTAAATTTGTGTTCAGGGTACTTTCTACTTCTGAACGCCCTTTGGACGTCTGACTGCTGCAGATGATTCAATCTTCAAGAAAAACACAAGAGACAGATATTTTTTATCGTTGTTAAAAATTGTTTAGGATGCATTCTTCCCCGTTTCCACAGCCCTTTCATGTCATTTTACTATATTAGAAGACGCGTGTCAAAGGAGCGTTAAAGGTTAACTACTTTTAAATACTTTTCTACTAGTTATCTTGCGTAGTATGCAAACATTCCAAATCCTGAAATAGTCCACAGAAGTTACGGTTGTATTGTTCTTTGACATGTCATGCACAAAACATGGCACAGCCCCGAGGGCCATTTTGACCATTTCGGGCTCAAGTATCAGAGGCCAAAAATCACTATTGTAAACACTTTGGGGGATTTGCATTAATCTGTTGTAGAAGGACGGTCCACTGTAGTTTTATGGTATAGTAGATGCATCATCCTTTGTACACTACTCTGCAATATTTCTAGTTTTCAATTCAAAAAGGTCATACCCACCCACAGTAATTGAGACAAACATTGCAACAAAAATCCTTAACGTTTTCTTTCCACATTGTAACCCAAATTCACTATAAATCCAATAATTAGAGTCTTTTTCAGGCGATGATAACATTTGGTTTGTCACAAGGAAAAACTTATGCTCGTTGTGTATGAAATGTAAGCGTATACAGGATCTGCGAAGATTATGTTCTCAGCAGGATCAACATCCTTACTGCGAATTTTTGTACCCTTTTATAGCAACGGCAGCAGAAGGTTATAAAAGATTGCAACTTAGTGCTAGCAGAGGTTTAGTTTTTAGTTTAAAAATATTGTAGGATTGTATGTACAAACGTGCCAGATATATTGCAAATGTACTTTACTGGACCTGCAGACTTACAAATTTTTAATAGACATCATGAATTCATTATCATTATAGGGGAATCGCTTTCGTACAAAAGGATTCAAGTGACAAGTTTTAGGATGCAACCATGGCGACCGAAGGTCTACAAAGAAAACTACTGAGTTCTTTAACGAAGCAAACTTTGTTAATCTTCGAAATATGCTTCCTAGCTATTGCAATCAATGCATCCCCGAAAATTACCTCTGCTTCGCAAGTAGTTTTAAACTTAATAAAAAGTTAAAATTGAAAGTTTTAAGGTTGCGACCTAGATTCTCGTTTAATTTAATGACTAGTATTTATTAAGTACTGGCATCACACACCAACGTTTCATGTTATTTCAGCACAACAGACAACTACACTAGTTTCACGAATTTGCCCGAGAACGATAGAATTTTATCAATTATGCTTGTCAGAACAAGATCATGCATTGTTTCCCACGATATATGATTTGCCAAAGACTCTAAGATGGTGTTATATTCGTAAAGATGTGGTTGTGGTGACAGTTAACATCGTTAAAAAGGCAGGGAAAAGACGCGAAACCAGATAGCAACAATATAAGAGTTATTCCAGGAAAAGCAAACGATGTATTAATAACATGTAGAATGGATGCCGACTGACCTTCTCTCTTAATTATTAGAGAACATATCTTTAAATATGAGACACTCTGGTTAGGAGTCACACTGTGTCCCATAAAACAGTGATAAATTCAGACGATAAGGATAAACGCAACAACTGTGCATTTAAATGATGATAACGATCATGGTTAGCTATCACTTTGTTTTAAGAGAAAAGTGAAAGCCAATTTGTATGAACTAAACCACGCAAATGTCTTTCCTTCAGCCGACGAGAAAATAGTGGTCAAAGGATTGACTGTGGTCAAATGTTACTACTAAACTGAAATAGTAGTTAATTCATTACTCTTTACGAAGGCACGCCCATAACCCTACCATTGACCCTTGTGATCAGAACGAAAAAGAAACTCCTTGCAAAACTACTTAAGTCTAAGTTATGTTGAAGATTGTAACAATAACAATTTTATTGACGAAACAGGAAGCTGGTGGGAAAATGGGGTATGTTATAATATTCTTATGGCTACGAAGAATATGGCGCAAATGAGATTAGGATGAAGACAACAATTGTCTATGCCCTATCTTAATGAAGACATCAACAGAGATTTAAAAATGCTTTTAATAAATAATTGAACGGTCGAGTTTTTAATGTTACAGATAAAGTGCATTCAATTATTGCGTGGTACACTAAAGAAGGGCTGAACTATTTATTGACTAACTCGCACCGTAGTTCCAATGAGCAGCAGTCTATAAAAGCCTTGGTAAATTACTCACTACGTGAGACTACGTAGAAACAGTGATAATTCAAACGGCATGTAAACCATGTCAAGAGTTTTGATCCCGTTTTGAATCAATACGTTCAAAAAACTACTTGAGGTCCATGTTTTTTATGAACAAGAGTTCACTAACCCTAGAATTCCCTTGCACTCAAAGTGAAGAACGTTTGGTCCAATCAACACACAACACAAACAGAATAGTTATCAAATGTGAGTTAGAAACAAGTCTTCAAATACAATCCCGTGACTACTAGACAAATGTTGCGCTGTGTCAATAGCAAACAGGTCTGGTACGCATAAGTTTCGATATAAAATAAAACAGCAAAAACTAGGAAAACAAAGACAGTAATATTTATTATTGGTTTTCTATGTATTGGGCGGGACTCTTCCTCACAAATTCCCCAATTAACACAGCCATATTGTGCAGCTCACTAATCAGATTAGGGCTTTCATAATCTGGCAATTGGAACCCAATCGCCCTGTGTGATCGTGGACATCAGTCTCCCTGAGTCGTACTCGCTAGTACCCTAAATCGCATTTCCGCCCTTAGAGTATACGATCTATTGTTGAAATATTGTTGAGATCATGCAGGAAAGTGGGATGGTTTAAAATTAGCTAAGAGAGAAATAGAGACAAAATATAACCATCGAAAGAGAAGACAAAACAATCCTTGATTTCTGAGGTGTTGAAAAAATCCATTTTCAACGCTGAAAGAAATACTGGCAGATTTTGTGGCGGTACATTATCTCGCCATTTTGAAGTTACATAAAAATTCATTCGTCAATCCCTCTCTGATACACATCTTAACCTGTCAGTAAACGGAAAATATTGTTTGGAGGAAGCCGGTACAGGACAACAGATCAAAATGTACGATGTTATCAACAATGATAAAACGAGACGGAATTCAATGCCAGACATGAATCAACGATTTTTCTCCTAAAGGTAAAGAACTATGGTTAATGGAATCAGACTTAAAAGCCCTGGAAGGCACACTTGCTATGGGCTACTCTAATTGAAGGAATAAAAAGACTGATTATCACCTGAACTTATTCTAATCTTCCGAGGTTATCACTACAAAGTGAGAATTCACTTACAAACATCTCAAGACAACTCAGGCAACTTCTCGTAAATCTACGGAAGGTCTCTCGATTATTTCCGCCAAAAATAGGCCCTTAATGTCCTATATATTGTCTATCAAAAAAGTAATTTTGTAGTATATACTATTGCATTTCGTATTGAAGAACATTCTTTAGATATTGAATTGTAAAAAGTTTATAGTTACATGTGGCGTAAGTAACATGTTCAGTTGGTTTTCAGATTTTAAGGTGTGCTTGTATTACAATGTCATAACCTCTTTTCCAGTCGTACTTTACGCTACCTATCTAATGTAATTGTACAGCTCGTGCTTGTAATATGCTGATTCAGATTGATTCAGAACCCAAAAAGAAACAAAGCACGGTCAAAACAGTAACATAGGCACAAACAGTTGCCCCGGTATTACGGCCGTAATGATGATTGTTGTTACTGTTTCACCGTGGTCAATATGCACTTGCTAATAGCAAAATTCTTGCTAAAGTTCGTCTAACAAGCGAAAACGCAGGTCGTAATACCATCAGACGACAACTTCATGTTCCCTTTCATTATATGTTAAATTGAATCAACGGCTACATAACTAAAGTATGATCACAAAGATTGACTGACAACCTCACAAAAAGCGTTACTCCGAAGACTGAAGACAACTGACAACCTGCTTTGTCTCGAATTGACGTAGCCGGAAGTTTCCTTTACAAGTCTTAAAGTGTGATAAAACCTCGTTTTCACAACGAGCTAAGCATAATTGGCAGGTATAACGCATATTTTGCTAATTCCTGGGATAGACCAGCTTCTCCCTTTCCCTGTATTTTTATTATCTAGATAGAAAACAACACGTGGAGCCAATATCCGATCCATTGGCCATTAGAATCCTTTGTGTTGAGTGCACCAAATAAGAGCAACATTTCGTCTAACTAAGAGTAGTAATAGTAAAAACTCTCCTAACAGTGGGCCTCATCAGTTTGATAGTATTGGGTGCTTTTCCATCTTTCTATATGGAGCGTATAGCCGTGTGGTCTAAAAATCTTGCTTTGAAAACTATCGACCCGGGTTCGATCTAAGCGCTGGGAGGCTTTGACAACTTTCTCTTTACTGTAGTAATTGGGCCCACTCAGTCCATGTGAGGGAAATTGGGGAGACGGAAAGTCAAGAAGCCCGTCAGATGGATTGTACCTGTGTTAGGATAGATCGGCCTTGTCACACATGTGCCACGCTGAACTTGCTTGAAGAACACGCGAAGTGCACAAGTGACTGTGGTCTACTCAGCGACTTTCACTCTAATTCACTGAGTAGACGGGCGAATCCATCGATATCTAATACGATCAGAAAAGATGAACTCTTCTGTTAATTTCACCCATTTTCACGTTTGAAATTGGCATGCCAGTTACAGTTTGGTACACAAAGTGTATAACATAGCTATGATGTGTAGCTGATACATACAAAACAGAGTATTGAACTTAAGGGCTAGTGGCTATTGCTTCGAAAGTGTTTGATGCCCTTCATCCCCCTTTGTAGATCTAACGTTTGCTTATATTCACAAAGATCTATCATTGACTGAATGTACTCGAGATAATGACAATAAAAAAAAAAGGAAAAAACATACAGATCGCACAATTTCGTATAAAGGGAAAGCATATATTCACAACCATTTCTTCAAACACTGTTCTTATTAGGTATGGAAGTAATTAAAGGCATTGCACTATGCGTTATGAATAAAGAGGGTTTTCTAAGTTCAGAAAAATCTTTCTGTGGGGGCACAGATCAGTATGCGTGGCGGCACGTGTCTCCAGCCCCACACGCTAACTATTAATTAGTACAACCGCTGTTGTATCAAGTATATATCTACCACTGTTGACGATATATTTCATGATTGTAAAGTCGTAGCTTAGTAGCTCAAAAATAAGAGAAATTCCTTGCAGAATTTCAGACACCAGTATTAACCTTCTTGTTATTCCCAAAAAAGCCTTTGTTGCGGATTTGTGTCGCCTCCTTCAGGGTAACGCACTTGTCAATCAACGAATGCCACTATTCTACAGGATAGCGTCTTTAATAAACCGAATCCTTTCAACTTTAATATAAAATTAAGGAGGTATTGAGTTAATCCCCATTATACAGGGTATTCTAAAACTCCTTTAATATAATAAGGTTTTAAGATCTTGATTCTCGAGAAGACCAGTATCGATAATGGAATATCTAATTTAAAAAGTCTGAACAAGGTGGAAACTACTAATTAACTATCCTTTAATTTTATTTCAGGATCAATATATGGATTATTTAGATATGCTTATTTAATACCTGGTAGAAATAGGGATTATGTCTGTACTGTCAATTATAACGGTGGCATTTTGATATCCCTTTTTCTTGCATTCCAAAAGTTTGAAGGTTTTGTTTTCATAGTGTAACCGTTATGCTGCCTAACAAAGTTACCTGGAGTTGCCATGTCACCAAACAAAATCATGTAATTTTAATTATTTCAGGTATTCATCAATGTCTGTGATTAAATATGGATTGTGTGCCTACTCACTCGTTATAGTCGTAAGATATTGCAACGGTGCGAGTCCCAGGTAAAATTCTTGCTCAGACTGCTTTTGATACAGTAGGTTGATAAGTAAAATCAAAGCGCTAGCTTTATATCGGTCAGAATATATTTAAAATGGCTAACTAGTAATTGTTATAGCATAGATACAAAGCGAACAACTTAAAATGTTCATCTTTATTACATTAAAATTACAACCGAGATGTAGTGTAAAAATCCTCATTTGATAAAAGTAGCTCATTGTTTTCCTGATCGTTCATGAAGTAGAAAACAAGTTTGCAGCCGTGCGCCTCTTACAGAGTCGTTCTTTACATGGTGCTAGGATAACGTACCCCACTAAGCTGCTATACAACTTCAGGGAGTAAATGAGCTGATACGTTTTATTCAAACGATGGATAATAATTGGATACCACTTGCTTTAAACTTAAAATAGACCTTTTGCCCTCATTATAAAGTAGAAGAGATGTATTTCAATTCTTTTAAATGCTTCTCATTGCCGATCTTTAGGGTAGATCGGATCCGCGGGCACTACTTTTACTCTTAACACCAGGACTTCTATTATGATTATGCTAATATTTTCCAGCATCATTATAGGCCCCTATAAAATCTTAGTAAAAGTGTTGCACATAATTCGTGATAAATTGAGGCAGTTCTTGCCAATAAACAATAAAACCAACCTACCTAACATACCTACATATATTTAGATTGTCATTTAGTATCGTAGCAGAACCATGTGCGCGCGCCTTGCAACGAACCATCTTGTTTGAATTACTACAATAAATTCTTCAATACGCGTGATCAATAGCAATTGCACATTTCAAAACGTGACAATATAACAAATATTGGTAATTTGACAATATTATAACCAGTGCGATATATTTCTATTATAACAGAATGGTTACATTGTACCTCTTGATGAAGCTCAAAGCTAGACCAGATTTCTACAAGATGGTTTCTACGACTCACTGTAAATAGCCTTAAGTCTATTTATGCTTTCATAATTGGCAGGGAACGTTTGGAACTTTTTGATATGCCTTAGTTTTTGTAGTCCTGTTGTGCCAATAGTAACGTTTGATAGAGTTGAAATGTACTTGTACTGTTATTTTAAAGTAGCAGAAATGGATATTTTTTATTATCCCTCCAATTAAATAACCTCAGGGTAGGCCGGATTCCTTGACTGCAAAAACACTACTTTAGGTAACAGCACCCGGGCGCCAGGTCCTCTAAGGGCTTATTCCTTTCTCGACATTATAGGTCCCTTAGCTTCTCTGTAATAAACGTTCTTATAGATCCGCTACGAACTAAGGCCCTTGTCGTAAACTGTATATCACACGTACATACAAACAAACATATATCCATTTGTATTATTAGTATTATTTATTAGTATAGATTAACAATAATGCCTCTTAACAAGTGTATGGACTGGCGATCTACACTTGTTATAAGACAGTCTATAGGTTCATGGATGATTCGTAACACAAGATAAAGAAGTCGTAAGTGCAGCTTCACAGCACAGTTCTGCTAGTGGAGGGTAGAAAGGTTTTTTAAAAATACCTTACTTCACTAAGTATCTAGATAGCATGCATGGGCAATACCAAAATATGTACACAGAACACCTATAAACAAAATATTTAATAAATTATACGCAAATAAAGGGTGATGACGCTTATGTCAGACTTTGAATTTGATGGTTTTCTAGGTGTATCATGCATCCGTAAAGAGCGGTTTTATCCGTTCATCAATATACGTGTAACATTAAGAAGCAGAAAAGCAAGCTTAAAGGCATTCTAATGTACCGACATATTGTCTGAGAATAGGTGCCTTTTAATTGGTAGGCATAGCTATCCAAGTAGGAGCACCTAGTCATTCTGTGTCAGCTTAGAGAACATGGACAACTAACGCTTTTCATGAAGGCAACTCACCATCCATTAATGGTCCTAAAATATGCTTGACTTTCGCGATACATATAAGCATATGTCGAATGTACTCCACCGATGTTGCAGAACCTCGAAACTGTGCTATATTTTGCTTCTAAACCTTGTACAGTAGAAATAGCAAGTCAACTGCGTATTTGATGAATCCCCCCGCAAGCATATAGAATTAGGTGAACTTTGCTTCATACTCAGGGTTATGGAACGTCTTTGTATAGACTTATGAGGGGTTAGTGGTAATTCCTATTCTTACAACGGATTTTGGCCTCCTGATATAGGTTGGCAGCTTAAATTTTGACAATAGTTGGATATTTGAGCTCTGATAATCTTCATGAGGCCAAGATTTATTCTAAAATAGATTTTTACATCTTTGTACATATTGTGACATCTTTATAGTAAAAGTACAAAATCCTTTATTAAATGATTGGTTTTATCCTCACTATATTTATGATAACAATCGAATAATACTATCTCTTAAACTAAATATGATGTATGTTGTCACGGCTGAGATAATCGTCATCTTATAAAAGTTAGCCAAACTAATGCCCTCCATTGCTCGTTATAGCCAGACTTCTGAGGCTTAATTCTTTAATTTCTTGTACAATAGGAATTGCCAGAAATAGGTATAGTCTTAACATAAATCCGTTGAAAAGGATTATCTCGAAGTTTCTAAAATCACTAGGCTCGAATACAAATATCATAGAGGACCTAACTAAGGGAATAGTTAGGTGAGTGCCCAAGGAATCTAGAATGAAGTTTTTTTGTTCATCATCCGCTGAGGACAGCGAAGAACTCCTCAAAAGCAATTCAGACAAACACTTTAGTTCAGACACGTATTTATGCATTCAGCTATACGTTATCTTCGTTAACAGATGTTAATACCTAAAGATTTTGTATGAAGTTTTGGAGAAATGCCCCAACTGATTGACATAAATTACAGCAAAACTAAAACCTTCATTCTCCGCAATCACAGCTAAATGTACTGAGTTTTAAGAAATAAATTATTTTTGACTCTCCCTAATTTGTTCATAATCGATTCGCAAATTAACATCCTGCCTTGTTCTCCGGAAAATTGTATCTGGACGTTGACAAAGTCTTTCAAGCAACCTCAAAGAGTTTAAATCTTTAATAGATGTAAACACTAAAATGAGGCACGACAGCATGACTATTGTATAGGATATGATGTTTACTGATAGTCTAAATGCTTACCTTATCTGATTTTATGTTAATAATTGGTATACAAGTGCCGTCATAGTGCTATCACAGAAGTACAAGTAAGGTTAAAGTCGCGTTTGAAAAAAATTTACCTCTGTCCTACGAAATGAAACGGCACCTGATTCTCTTTTCATCAGCAATTATTAAAGAGACTGTCTTGAAGCAAGTGAATACACGTCAACCATGCCTGCATAAAAAATCAGTGAATGACTCTAGGAATGATGTTAGTGCAGGTCGTTTATGATGGATGCCTAATTAGCCAAAAACAAAGAATATACAATTTATCTGTTGTCCGAAACGAGTTCTATATCATAAACTACCTCTCGAATTCAACAAGGTATACTTGCTGATAAATCAATAACAGAAATGGATCGACGGCAAGGAGATGTAGTGTGAAATTCTTAAAGAAGACTTTGACTAGTAGATGGTGTCGGTAGAACAGGGAGCAATCTAGAGCGGCTGGGACTACTTTTTAAAGCAGGCAAATGGCGTATCTAATTGATAAACGATCCACGGAAGAGGTATACAGAGAAGACTCAGATTGACTCGTGGAACATGAACAGCAAAGAAGCTCCTTTCAAAACAATTGGGTTTGTTGGGGTATTTTTCTTATAAGTACACACAGTTGCAATCCTTGGTTTCGTAGCAAGTCAGAACAGACATGACAGGGGAAAGGACTTTGTCCTGATTTTCTTTCAACGGATTTCTTTTAACCTTGATGAAGTTATGTGTAATTAAGCTTAGATTAATAACTGGTAGGTCTAAGTTCTTAAATTTATTTTAATATGACAAGGCAATCTACTAATAAACTAAAGTCAGGGTTGATATCTTTAAAGAAGGAGACATGCTTTTGATTATTTCTTTCGTTTTTGTTATATTCCATACAAAGTTACTTTTGACAGCCTCACAGATCAAACAGCAGCTTTTAGAATGGGGTTCATGGAAAGATGGTAAGACATATACATCCTTGTCTGAAGATACGGAGAAAAATCACAACTCAAGCAGCTGGTCAATAATTCATCGTTTTCGACTTCATAGAGAATGTTTAGGCAGCCGAGTATATACATTTGGTTAAAACTCAACCGAAAATGTGCAATTTTGCACAACTTTTCGTACGATTTTGGGTGAACACCGGTACTGAATCAACGGCAACACCATTGTTATTCCTTTCCCTCCTCTCTGTCTTCCAAAGGCATATCCAAAGGGGGTGACACGGGGGAAGGTACCCCCTTTGAAAGACATTATTCGAATTATTTATGAAATTTAACTTAACTTGCGTTGAATTTACCTTATTAGTCATTTTAATAGGCCTATTCAATTCTTTAATTATTGTACCCTCCCCCCTTTGAAAAATCCTGGATACGCCCCTGCTGTCTTCTAATGCTAGATAATCTAGAAAAAGGAATAGGAATCACAAGCTTAACTTACCATTTACATAATATTTGTTAGTTACCTATTATACCAGAGTCTGATTGTAGTTGTCATCATTATCATCTATTTTCGTATTCACACCAAAATTCAAAACGATTCGATAACCGTGGTAAGTACTAAAACGGTTTGCACTGCCCATTATTCACCTGAACTATTTCGAAAACGGTTGTTAAAACCTTTGTAGTTTATGCCGGTTGTGAAGGAGGTTTCGAAACCGCTTCAACTTTCCTCTGATATCATCTAACAATTTCTTACAGTAAACGTTACAAAGGAGATTAAATAAATACAAATTTATTCTGTAGCAAGAAGTCTTTTTGATTTTTCTACCCATGCACTGACCTGGAATTTTAAAAGGCAAAACAATAATCAGCTATGGCATTGAGTGAACGAGGATCCACATGTTCAAATACTGAGGTTTCGCCTCTATTAGAGATTTGGTTAGAAGAAAGTATGCAGGCACATTTATTGGGGACTAAATGGAGCAGAAATATTTACGATTCTATCGATAGGGTTTTGCGAGGCTTTCAGAGAAGTGCCCGTGCCGATCAAAAATCAGCTCTCCGAATATGCAATACAAGCGAGAAAAGGGCAAACGCCCTCGTTCGGGTGCTGCTCCATCAGTCATCTTTAAATACTACAAAAATGAACCGGCTGCTTCGGGGAAGGGCACTGTCTAGGCCAGCATACACATTGCACGTTGCCTTCAGTAAGGAGATAGAGCAAGACAAAATAATTGACGAAGCTTCTTAATTCGCAGAAGGATCACGACCATAAAATAAATCAACGTTTTCCGCCGAAAAGCGACGAAAAGACCGTAACTTCCTAAACGATGGCCCTTGACAGAAATGCATTCTTCTGATGAAAAACTGAAGTAAATAAACCCTTGACGCTGCTGTCGTACGCAATTATGTATCTGTATTGCAATAAAGTCTATGTCAGCTGATCTGAAAACGGTTGTAGTTACATCGGTTTTTTTAACCTCTTCCTCTTTGAGAACCGAGTTTGGCATGAACAAGGCTTACGAAGAATTCACAAAAATAATATTTTGATGCAATTGCGCCTAGTAGAAGCTTCCAAGTAAAGTAGCAAAGAATGCCTTCCTTTTTCTTACGTATGGCACTTGAAATACAATTTTGAGAAGAAAACTTATAAGCCGGTAATAAGCCCTAATATAGTATATTCCTCAAGTGAATATAGAGAGTTTGAAACCTTTACGTGGTAGTACTCTTCTTTAATGTGTACATCTAGTGGTCAGAATTGTTTTGATATTGTGTTCATTTTCTTTCAAGGAATTGTACTGTCACATTAGTTTTGGTCACATACAGTTTTCCGTAGTTATACATGACTTGCTAACGAACTGTTTCCAGAACGAGGCAATTTTGATGAGGAACAAAATTGTCTTAATAAATAACAAGTTAAATTGTTGATGCTGAAAAATTCGATGCGAGGCAAACATGTCGGCGGCCAGCAGTGCAGTTTTTGGCTCCTTTACACCATTTTACGTGAACTACACTTAACGTAAGGCAAAAGAATGAACGGAGGCTTTTCAGGTCAATAAAGAAAATATCACAAAAATTCTAACTACTGGGGGTAAACTTTAAGTTGAGAAAATTTGACGTTTTTCATTCCCTTGAAATGAAGCTAATGATGGTACACTACAAAACTTTAGAATTTACTTGAACCACCCAGAAACATTCTTGGAATAGTTTTGAAAAAGGTATTGGGTGCAGTCAAACAAAAAGCATTTACAGGAAACATCAAGAAAAAAACAAGTAATAACATAAAAGTTGGTATATCCGGAGTTGTTCATTATGAAATTGTAATTAGTCAAATAAGTCAATATAAAGTTCAAGCAGAGGAAGCTCTACACCGCTCAGATTACCCGCTGAAAGGTTTTGAAATAATCGAATAAGAAAGACAGGTCGTTGAGAAAAAAAAGCAAGTATGAAAGAATACCGGTATGTTTTGGGCAGCTGATAAGAAAAAGCAGATTAGGGAAAACGCTGCTGAAAGGAAAGTGAAGATACCTAATAGGAAGGAGAAAGGCAGAGAAAAGGTAGAGCTTAAATTTTAAAGAGTAGAAGGACAAGAAGTATCCAACCTGTAGGGTCTTCACAAAGAGCATCCAACAGAAATCACCGATGATAAGTAACTGAAAACCTACCGACATAGATGTGATCAAAAGGCAACAGATGACTAACATGTAGGATTTTTATTGAATTTCAACATTGAGAAATAGTATATGATATTTTTTATGTTCTTCAAATACATTTAAATATGAGTCATCGTTGTCACAGAAGAAGAATATATTCTTAGGTTGCTCAAAGTGTGACACATTGGATTAAAGTATCGACATTTTTACTGCACTGCAAGCCACTTGTGATCACAGACTGCCTTGATCTAACTAGCTGAAGCAAAGTCTCTACCGTTCCAAGTAATCCTACCATCTTGTTTACAGATTATCTAGGAAATCTCCACCCCTAATTTATTTACTATCCCACATGGAAGAAGCATCTTCTTTTAAATTGCAACGCTCCTTTTCAGTAGGACGTGACTATTTGCTTTCTTTGTACTGATCATTTAATTATTTTCCATTGATATTACGTATTTTAATATTTACTTATCTATCTATTTAACTATTGATTTATTCGTCTATATAATTGATGGACTCTCCCAAAGATATAGAAGTATAAATGCTTAACTGTTCGATCATTTGAGCGACCAACGCAGTGAATTAGAATGATAGTGGATCCGTAGGCCATAGTCTCTTGTACCATTCAGGCATTATTTAAGCATATTTAGCATTACACAAGCGTGACAAGGCGATGCCACCCAGTTGCAAGACATCCGACGTACGTCCAGAATTTCCTTCTTCCAATTTCCCTCCTATAGATTGGATGGGCCCCGTGAATGTGATACAGAGAAGCTTCCAAGTGCTTGGAGCGGACCCAGTGCTTTTTGAAATTACGCTTTTTCGACCTTGCGGCACTCTCCTCATTCAATATCAATCTCTATAAATGCATTACAAAAAGTTAGACCAGTTGATATTATTGGATTACAAATATTCATTGTAAATTTTCGTAAACAAGCAAATACGCAGGAAAACTACGACCAAGAAGGAGAAGGCTCACTAATTCCATCCGAAGATGAAAGAAGCAGTTATGCTTCCCGGTAGTTGCCATTATTACTGGCAATATTGTCTCCTTGCTAGAGTTCTTACGTGCTAATGATCTATGATTGTAAGCAGTGCGCCCTTGCTTCATCATAAAACTTTGCAGTCTGAAACTCAATGAGATAATCGCTCCCAAACCTCTCATTATCTACTCGTTGTCAGCACGTGATACATGCATTGCTAATTGACTGCTAGAAGCATGACGAAGGGTCCTCAGAAGCTTACTTTTAATGAGTCCTAAGCATCACTAGTGAAATGAGATAATACAACATTCAGCATTCAGAATATCTAACTGCCTGTATTTGTCTTCTATCTTATTATCCGACAATAATGTTAATTGAGTAAGTTATTGGTCCAAGAAGGAATTCCATTATTCCTTTTATTAGCCAACAAGGTATTTCAGCAGAAAATTTCTATAAATCAAGGTTGAAATGGATAGGATGCCATCAAATGCTAAGCTTAAAAGGTCTAATTTCTTCTTTTCTTATGGCAAATCTCTTTAATTGATTTCACTAGACGTTTGTATTGGTATGCAGATGTTTAAATGATTGGAGTATTCGCAATCTCAGTAAGGATAGAAGTCACACAAAGGACTCAGACAGCTTCTAACTTAGCAATTGATTCTAATCATAGCAACATGAGATCCTGTAAACACGAACACCATTATCGTCTTGCGCCAGAGACAGAAGACAGACGGATAGTTGATTTCCAGTTCTGTACTTAACCGCAGCCAGAAGCGGATACTCCTTGTATGGACATATGTATGGATATTACCATACTCTCTACTTCATGGTCACGTATGAATTAGGAAGATACGGGTGCGTTAAACTAAACGTGGCTTGTGAGGGGCATTGAAGTCCTTATAGTGCAGTCTGTGTCGTCTACATAACGAAAACATTTGTCTATTTAAAAATGGGTCTGAGTGTAATGAATTTCTTACAAAGCTCAACAAGTTACACCAGACATTGAATTTCACCTTCGGAAAGGAGGTAAACAACTCTTTGCCTTTCCTCAACGTTTTAGTGGAGAAAGATAGCGCTAAATTTGTGACCAGTGTGTAAAGGAAACTATCATTTTCTGGTCAATACATCTCTTGTGCCACTTTCTGCCCCAAAACTCGCAAGATGAACTCCATCAATACATTGGTTCATCGCGCACTAATGATCTGTTCAAGGGAAAAATTAAAGCTAGGAATTGATAAAAGAAAACAAATTTTCCTTTCCTGAAGATATCATCGACTGAACCATCAAGGCAAAATTATCGTTGTTTTCCAGTGAAAACCCTTTTGGACCAAGTAAATACCCCGTGTACTTAAAACTACCCTGGATTGGTAACGTTTTACTTCTATTTCAAAGCCAGATCAAAAAGGCCGTAGAGAAGTGTTTTGGCGCTGTTAACCCACGCGTAGTTTTTACCAGTAAGAAAGCGTTTTCAACTAACACCCAAGACCTGTGTCTTCCACAAATTGCAGCACCGTTATCTATTCATTCTCTTGCCAGTGTGAGGCTGGCTATGTCGGACGCACGACTTTGAGGTTAGTTGATAGATGACAAACAGCATATTCCGCCTTGTATTCTCCAAGTATCAGTTCCCACAAGGAAACAACCACCTTGGATTTCTAAAGCCAACAACACTTGTAAGCAATGTGACTCTGCCATAGGGCAGCACTTGCTTGAAAACCCAGACCGGGAAAAATTGTATACTGATGACCGCCTTCGCATGATAGGCAGAGCTAGGTCTGCTTGTAAACTTGCCGTCCTCGAATCCGTCAACATCAAAGCGAGACAACGGTTGCTTTGCAGACAAAAGAATCTGTCTTTTCATTGGGCCTTTTCGGTTAACCAATAAGTTCCACCAGCACTGATTGCTCAAAACAAAACCTATGTAGCAGTCAGACCTCTGATTGGCTACGTTCAAAACACAGTTTGATATACGCTTCACTGATTTCTTCTTAATCTCAATTCTGACGATTTTGTACTCTGCGGAGTGTCAGACGAAAATACTTTTCTGTACTAAAACGTTTTCGCTATTTCGTGAGTTCTTATTGTACAGAGATATAACAATCCTGGAATATAGCGACAGAAAGACTAGTATGACTAATTCATAGGATTCTCAAAGGGGATATTTAGTACTTTTGGGTATGAATACTGACTGCAAGTTTAAAAAACAAACTTACGTAGAATAGTAGTACAATTTATTCCAAGAGCAGATCAGAGGTATGAGTTTCTTTCGAAATCGAAATCTTTAGTTCAAATTGAATATCAGTTTACCTCAAATTCAAGGTCATCGTGTCTAGCTCTATGAGATACATTCTGCTTCAAAAGATGATGTGCTTGAATGCTGTTTGTAAACAGAAAAACATTTATTTCGTTTACTTTGCAATTGTCCAAGATGTTGCAGATATACAAATACACATTCGCACCAGCATTTTGTTCTTTTACAAGGATAAATTTGATGTCAGTTATAAATAGACAAAATACTGTTATTGTTTTTTAAACATGATTTTTGTCATAGTTGATTTTATGACGTGCTTAAGACTGTCAAAATATTTCAGTGAATAGCAATATTCTTCATTAATTTATGTCATTTAAAAACAAAACTTTTTCTCATTTCATGCTAAAGGTTTTTTCATCGTTCTCTATAAATAAATGCTTAAAGTTGTTAGTGAAAAGAATTTATAGTAGATATTTAATACTTGTTACAGAAAAGCTGACCTCAAGAGAGTGGAAGCAGCGGAAATGTGGTTCCTGAGAAGGATTCAGAGAGTTCCATGGACCGC
>JAAAKL020004437.1:0-20974 GCA_010016065.2 Carybdea cf. marsupialis auct. non (Linnaeus, 1758) | reverse complement strand
AATATTAACCGCCCCCCTTCGAAATTTTTGAAATCTCAACCGCCGCCCCCCCTCTCCCAGAGGGCCAGCTTCGTGAGCGACCTCCATGTGTTTGACAAGGTTACGCAATTTCCCTTTGAAAATTGTAACCAAAGTCCACTCACTTAGGTGCACGGATGCATAATACCTTATCACATTCCAACTATATTTTCATCCGGGCTCCTTACTTCGGCTCGTATTTTATGTATTTACCACCCCCTTTTTTAAAATTTAAAATAAAGAGCGTTACTCCGATGGGAACACCGCTGAATAAGCTATTGTTTAAATAAACTGTATTATTATACATTATCCAAATCATTTGTGGCTTAAAATGGCCGCTTTAATATCCTGAAACGATCTGTTTAGGGGCTGGTTTTGTTTTTCTCTAAACACCACTTTCTTCTTGTCCAAAGTCGTCGATCGTTGCTCTCACCCTTCTTGTTATTGAAAAGAGATTGCTGGAGCTTTTCCTTTTGTTGTCCTACAATAAGGGTCTGTCCCTAAACAATCGTCGACCAGACCAAACTGTCTGAATTTCTCAGGACGGAGGCCGGAAAATACTTGTTTTGAGTCATGGTGTATTTTGATTGGCTGGTTCGTTCATCCCTACAAGATTGTTGACGTACCAACACAAGAATTTTAGAAACCGCTACAGGGGACACAGATAGTCTGATATACAGAATCTGGTATTGAGTGAAAATCATCGATGTCCAGACTTATACTTAAATTTTCTGACTGCATGAAGATAGTTTTACATTGCTTGAACTAGCAGATAATTGTTTTTTTCGTAAGAGTGAATATAATTAAAATGCATGCGCTGTCGATTTGTCGGAACCAGAGCATACGATTGACAGATGACGAGATCCCTATGATTCGTAACAGGTAAAACCGGTTTTGTTAGTTGAAAAAAACTCACCCATTTACCAGAAGGCCAGTCTGGAAAGTTTCGATGTTGGTAGAAGTTGAGTTACGGAGAATAAACGTAGAATCAAACTGCCTTCACTGGTAAAAAGGATTTTTTCTCGAGTCTTTACGTCTCGAAAGGCTCAGAAGAAGTCAAACATGGTTGTTTCGGAGAGGCCAGTTTTCCTTAGTGGAGTAGTTGAAGGTAAACAAAGAATCATCTTAATACGATTTTGTCGCGTTTGCAAATCATTGTCTTGCGATTACGCCATCGACTGTTGCTCAAAACCTAGTTCTGGTTATTTTCACTATCTTCTCGTTCTCCTAGGTTTCTATGGCAGACCATGGACATGTGAGCAGCGAAAGGAACTCTTTTTAAGGTAAGTTTTTACGGTTACATGGGAATTTAAGTCCTCTGGTCGGTCCCTGAGCCGAATGCAAAAATTTAAGATGGCGCTCGCTGAAATTTTTATGGGCTCCAGAAATTAACGGTGATAACGTGAATCTGCCTCGGACAGTCCAAGACATGTCTTTTTCGTCGTCCTGTTGATGCCTGTATGAAAAGATGCGTCTGATGACATTCTACGATGTTTCCCCGTCTTATCAAGGTTGCGTTTGCAGACCCAGCGACAGATATGGATGCGCGGCGGTGTGGATGATTGAGATTCATTATATTTTCTTAGCCCGCACGGTTCCAGGATTGCATTTGCGTCGTTAGCGCTCGCAGTACTGTTTTGTATCTCTACGTGGAATGATGTCTCGGATATTTTCAGATATATTAAAATCGAGAGGTCGATGCCGGTCGACTGCCGCATCTTTATGTGAATTTCGTGTTGTTGTTTTTGTTAAAAAAAAAAAGCGGGAGGGAGGGGGGTTATTACCAGCGCAAGTTTCCAAAGATCCTCCTCTTTGCTTCAAGAATTAACAACATGGCCTTTTGTTTTCTCAGGATGAAGAAATGCGGGATGAATACGTATGTATATGCACCGAAAGACGACACGAAGCATCGTGCCCTTTGGAGGCAACAGTATACGAATGAGGAAGAACGTAAGTATTTCCAGGTTAATTTCCGTGGGCGGTTGTATGACACAATGGTGAACTTGCGCTGCATATGAATGCCACTAACAACTCGAGGTTACGAATAGGGTTAATGTTGATGACATCCACTCGGCGAAGTTCGCCACCATGATTACGCCCTCTTCGCCAAATCGAAATGTTAGCACCGAGCATTTTATCACACATTGTAGTACTACTTCCACGTATTTTGAAAAGGTGCAGTTTTGGCACATTGATATTGATATTGCATATGATTGTAGACGGCATTTGCAAACGTGATATATTTATATTATAGTTCCTAGGCGGTTTTTACAATGAGGGGTGAGGGGGGGGGGGCAATCAGTGTAAATAGATTATATATATATATATATCAATAGATGGATCTCAATGAGTACTACACGAATATTGTGAAAACATGCATGTACCTGGGAGTAAGAAGGGTGAGTAAACCACCAGCGTAATGCAGGATCAACTATTTCGTCGGAAATTGCATCAGTCAGTTCAGCGCACCACTTGTTTACAGTTTCCCCATAAATCCACATCTTAGGACCCTCAAGTTGCCTCGTAATGCACTATGACTGCCCCAGTTTTTCTCTTTCAAGCTCCTATGATTACGTGTTTTTGTCGTCCTAAATTTTTATAATTTACAAGATGTGCCAATTCATTTTTAATATAGAAAGCATATCTAGTCTCTGGTATCGAGTTCTCCTTCCACCAACACGGTGGACTTTATGAAAGGTGTAAACAGCCCTCTATTTTTCTATTGCCAGTATTCATTCTCTGGTAAGATGCGTGCTCATAAGAATGGCATACTAGTGAGAACTTGGGTTAACAAGTACAAAAAGCTTCCATGACATTTTATCCATTTTTGAAGTGTAACCGAATATACTTACCCGTGCTTCTTGCCTACCTATACCCCACCCACCCTGCCCACGAGACATATATTGTTAGAGCTACGTGAAACACCGTCTTGTTTCAAGTAAGCCATGACAACCTGTACATCAGTTGCTTTTCATATGACTTCGAAGAGCATAAGTTGTAATTGGAAGACAGTGGCCTGCCCCAACTACAATCGGCGCTAGCGCAGTACTGCACCCCACCCCTCACGAATATCGGAAAATACGCAGCTTAAAGTAAAAATATTTACTGCAATCGATCATACTGCCTCATCTTTCGAAACATATAAGAATCGTATTTAGTGTTATCTTTGAGCAGGGTTACGAAGTGGAATATTATATTTGATAGGCCCCAGGTTTACCTTGCTGGGCTTCGTGTAACGGGCAACGTCCTTTTCGTGTTTAGGTAAACTTCAAGAGCTGATTCAGGCATCGGAATCGCATGGTATCACTTTCGTGTATGCGATCTCCCCTGGCTTGGATATCGTATTTTCGTCGGCAGTAGATGTAGCTGCTTTGAAAAGGAAGATGAAACAGGTGAGTTTAAACTTCATAACTGTTGGCAGTGTTTGTGGCGGTGTGGATTATGCTGGCATCAGGCCCTGCATCTCATATGTTCAGATTCTGGTGGATCAATATCGAACGAAATATTCTTAGTTAGAATCCGCTGCGAGTTGAGCGAGTCATTGCGTGGGAACGGCGGATTTTGCAATATATTGATATCTATATTATACTTATTCCCTCTCCCCCCATTTTAAAGTCCACCTGGGTATCTATGGTGGATATACTGCAGTACTTAACAAGAGAGGGTTGGCTTACCATGGACATATTTTGCAGATCTAACTACTTCCGCATATTCTATCGATTTAATAAACTTGTTTGGAAATCATCGATAAAGCTGAGATTTGAGGAAGAAATAGGAGAGCAGGATCGGATCTTGTGTAGTTGAACGCGAGGTTTTATCGAAAACGTGGTCTTAAGCGTATTTTACGAACTTGACGATCTGAGTGTGGTGACTGATAAATAGCAAATTGTGAGATAGACTGTAGGACACTGCACCAAGTTGTTCAAATTTGGTCGTATTTTAATTAAATTTAAGGATCATCTCTTGTTGAACGTCCCTTGTTTCGTCCCCAAAGCCCCCCTCCCCAATAGCTTCTCGATGCCCCAAGGACTAATACCGGGCCACGCTGCTAAGCCAAAGAGGGGAGCGGGAGGGCACGCCCCTGAAACCTTCAACCTGGAGAGTACAGATCTTTTTCAGACGGATCCATTTCACACGCAAAAGAAGTGACAATGCAATTTTGATCAAATCGAAACTAGTGACTTGCAAAGAAATAGTGATCAGTACTGTTGTATGGCTTAGATATATCTTGTTTTTGTTTCGGGGGTTCCCATTTTGATGCCTCATTAAATGCCGCAGACACATTTAACTGTTGACGTGTTGACAGGGAGAACAGGGGTCTGCTGAACCACATCTGCATACACACTACCCATGCCCCCTGAAAGGCTATACAGCACCTCGGAGGCGAATTTATTGCATCTGGTTCATAATGAGGGTGAGAGGTGACGGTGTTTCGTGCTAGAGGGAAGAGAGTTGGTTTTCGACTGTTTATTAAGATCGAGTTGCTTTTCTCAAGTTTTTTATGATCAACTCACTAGCAACCTGCTATTGTTCAATCAGCCCTCAACTCCCAACAAGCGAGTTTCCATTTACGTTAACCTTGCAAATCGACCAACCGCAATTATTTTACCATTCAAAAGTTGGGAGGGTGGGTACCGTCTCTACAATAGCACCAGAAGATAACACATAATTCGTGCAATTGGTGTACCCGGATACCTGCAAGGGTTCCTTCCCCCTCTCCCATTGTCTTTTTCTTTATTGACGTAGCATTTCTTCCTACGATTTCACATTTTTGATCGATATTTTATGTTCTGAAGGTAATGAAACTTGGTTGCAAAGCTTTCGCATTGTTGTTCGACGATATAGACCCCAGATTGAGAACACCGGATAGCAACATCTACAAGTCTTCCGCGGAAGCGCAAGCCAGCCTTACAAATGAATTGTACCACTACTTGAAAATGCCGAAATTTCTGTTCTGTCCAACAGGTAAGAAAAGAGTTTTCATAAATGAGAAACAAGTCTGTATTTTAAGTTTTGTCGTAGTTGCTCTTCCTTACGTTGTGATTACCTCTTGCTTACCCCTCTTCAGTAAGTCGTACTTACCCCAGTGGATTGCTAGCGTTGCAATCGCAGAAGACATTACTTTAAGAACTTGCGGAGCTATTCCTTGAAAGACATCGATCCTCACCGTAGACCGTACTGTAGTTTTGTCAAGTTCGCTTAATAGTCCATGCTTTCCCTCTGACCTTTTAGAAGCCATCTGGAATAACTGCATTACGGAAGCAGTTTGGTTCAACGAATCTTGGGTCTCTGTTGTTATCACATACTGTAAGTGATATATCCGTATGTAACTCGGCATTTAAAGCAAGGTTTGAACAACTGCAGATGAGGACATCTGGGAATTTAAATGTTAGCCGGGACTGCACAAGTTCAAGAATCAACTTAATTCTTCGAAAATTCGGGTGGTAGATATTGTTGCTTTTGTGGTCGTCCTACAACTCGCTCAGTGCCAAAGCCTTAGCTGTTTTCATGGTATTGGGGTTTTTGAGAATCAGAACACCGATGAAAGCTAGAATATTGAGCCAGTTAAAAAAATAGCCTCACAATTTACGAACTTTTATAGGCAACACAAGGCAGAGATAGTGATGTTGTGTGGGAAGATACTATTGAAAGATTTTGTTGGTATAACTGTTACGTAATAGGTAATAACTAGGATAATCATGTAGTTGCCTTGTGTTGGGAAAACTGGCGAGTTGGAAGGAAAGGACCTGGGTAACTGGCATTGTTTTCAGACAGCTTTCCACACTTGATTGGTTCCTCATTTCGGGGATAATTTTTGTCAGTAGCAGGGGCCGCCAAACTTTTCAGTATCTCGGCTTTTTTGTGGGATCATGCCCCGCGAAGGCCAGGTGGATTGATTGCACAAGTGTTTGGTGCTGCGTGGCGTTACTGCCTTCGTGTCAGCAAGTGCAAGGCAGGTCCATTTAGGTTTGTGATTGCAGGGCTTTTTTAGATTCTGCCTTTAAGTCTTCCTTAAAAAATGGTAAAATGTGAGGTGGGCTGGCCTCCGAGGCTTGAGTTTGGTGACCCCTGGTCTACTGGACAAGAGTTCATATTATAAAATCGACTCCCCCCCTTTTGTGACGAGTTCTGGCAACTACTGTCTAAATTGTTACTGTTTTGCGTCATTAAGGAGATTGCCATATAGAGTTTTTCAGAGGGCGTAAATGGGCCAAGTAGTTAAATTCAAAGGCAGTTGTCGATCGAAGGAATGCAGTAGTAGCATTTATCCAAAATTTATCCAAAGCCAGTCAAAGGTCCTGCTATAAATTAGTGATTTCAAAGCGGTATGCTCGTCTCAGCCCGTGTTGTTCTGGAATCGTCTCACTAGATAGTAACGTGGTATTTGCAGAGATAATAAATGTGCCCCAAATTTGTAAAGCGTCAGAAGTCATCGACTTGGTAGCATCCCCAGTTGGTTACGTTTAGTCGGGAGGTATTGAAAACTGATGTGCATGACTTTTATCGGTCTCTCTAGTGATTACTGGCGCAAGTTTCAAGTAAACAGCGTCTCAATTGAACCACTGGAATCACGTTACTATCAAGACCGAGCCTCGCATGATTAGTAGGAGCAACGACCGTCGTTTTACCCTGATCTACATTATTCTTGTAAAGTTTAAAATTGTATTTCACCATATAGTTCATGAACTTGGCCCATCTTACTTGAACTACGTTCATTATCACTACGTACCTGTGCTAACCACCCCTAGGTATTGTATGACGATGGTGTTTATGGCCTTTCTCGGCTGTAATTATAGCACCAAGATGTACTTTTCGTACCAGGGGTATAGATGGCCATGTCAATAGTTAAAATGGTCGATTTTCATCGTCGTCTTCGAGTTGGAGAGGTTACTCGATTCTGCTAAAAGTTTTTGTACCATTAGATCTTGATAACATTCGTTCCTGCTTGTAATAACAAGAACTGCAGAAGAATGATTTATAAACCTTAGTGCCACTTGAGCAGGAACCAGATTGTAGTGTTGGTAATGATGTCTAAGAAGGGAGTTTTAATTGAGAGCACATGCACACTAAACGATTTGTTTTGCTTGTCCTAATGCGCCGAAGTATTTTGCTGCGTCCCAAAATTTTATTCATGTTTTTAATAAATGGGCGTGTTAAGATTTTCAGATACAATATATAAATAAGTATATGTGCGATGTGCCCTCAAGTTTTTCTCCTAGCTTCTTGGAAAAGCTTCGTTTAGGTTGACATTGATTTTAGGATCTCCCACCCCATTTTTTTATAGTGTTGGGGTCTTTTGTGACCCGTATTTGTCTGCTTACCTTTCTTGTGTTGTATGTGTGTTCAATTCTAGGAGGTAAAAATAGAATTCGCCTGGCAGATCAGGATGAGCAGTTATAAATAAAAGGCATGGAGTAGAAGGTTTTCATGCGTTAAATTCCCCCTTCTCTTTTCTATCCTCTTTTCTCTCAAGTTGTACACTTTTAATGAAAACAAAAGTAGCAGAGTGGACAATAAGTTGGCAACACCTATTATGAATAGTTTATTGTGCAACAATATCGAGTACTTTCAAGGCATTGTTTTACTGTGTTATTTAATTTTTTAAACATTTTTCTTACTTCTTGTTCACGTTTATGGGCGAAAGTTCTCCTCTGCCGGAGTTTGTGTTCGCGTACGTTAGGGATGGACGATGGCTTGTCTAGAATGATTACAGATCAATCTTTGTGAATTTAAGCCTTGACCTCCAGGAGAGAGTTTGTTATGCATCTGGATAATCAAGTTCAATATCTTTTATTTCTTAAAATTGTTGCAAAATTTGGGTTGCCTTAACGTCGACATAGCGGAAGTGCTAATTGTCGCAATTCGCATTTTAAAGTTTACTATAAATGTCCATCGACGATTGTCAGTTATTTGTCAGGTTTAGGCTCCAGAGTTTTAGGTGCCGAACTGGGGCGAACAAATCAACTTGAAAGCTCGAAGAAGAAAACTTTGCATTTTCAATCGGTTGCGCCAAGCTCAATCCATCGACGGAATTTCGAAGTTTTATTTCTCTTGCCTCCTCTTTCATCTTCTCTTCATTTTCTGTGTGTGTTGAAGGTTACGCAGTGCCCTCTTCCTTTCACTAATAACATACATTGATGGGAAGAGCTGAATGTTTATAGATTACATGTTTTTGAAAATTAAAAAAAATAAAATCCTATGGGGCCAAACTAGGGGGGCTACCGTTGACGTGACCTTCAACACTCAACTTTTCTCATCTTTGTGTGTCTCGTATTACTCGGTCACAGTTTTGGTACTTGAGAAAATATGGGTACCCAAAAAAATACTTGATACGCGAAAGGCTATTGTCTTTGCACTGTTTCGGGGGAAGTGCCATTAGTCGTTTGACCGAGTGATAAGAGGCGAGTTTTCTTGTTATGATCAAGTGTAACTACAACTCGCATTTTCATGAGACGGTCATGTCGGCAATAAAACGTTCTGGGGATTTTATTTTTGAGAAAGTGGCAAATTACAATGACGACTAGTGACGCGATGATAATGCTCTGTAGTTACACAGTATTCTCTCCGCAATTTCAACAACACAATTTGGCACAGTTTGGTATACTCGTAGCAGTGGTCAATTTTATCAGGTTTTGGTCTATTGGAGCTTCTGAAAGTATCCATCAGCAGAGAAGAACTTCCAAGGATAGAATGGCGGCACACCTAAGGATGTGCTATCGGATCAGCTGAAAGAGAAAAGGCGTCTCTAAGAAAAGATGCTAGTTCGTTTTCCGTAAATAGTTTAAAAATCAATGTTCCAAAGTTTTATTTCCGTTCGCTTCCATCCCGTTGTCAAAATGGTCGTAGAGATATCGCGTTTTGCACGAGCAAACAGAGGAGAACTTTCATCTTGTGAACAATAGTTGCTATCGGCATCCATTTTGAGCCTTTATTCGATTTCTTTCCTATTACAGAATATTGCAAGACGAGGGCAGTTCCATCGGTACCAAACTCGGAATATTTGACTACAGTTGGATCGACCTTGCATGCAGATATAGAAATACTTTGGACAGGTAGAACGGGTCGTATTTAAAACTATCTTCACAACCATTTGTAAGCTGGTTATGTGAATATCGATCTAGTTCTTGATGTTAATTAAAGGCTTTGTTTTACTGGCACTTTTCATACATTTTGTATTTTAAAATGGTGGTCCCCGTTATGTTTCAGTTCAGAAATGGAAGTGATTTCCTAGCTCGTAGCGATTGAGACCCTCAGAACTGGTTTTAACGAAGATAAGTTTGTTTTACTTTATTTGAAATCCCAACTCGAGATTTTCATAGACTTGCATTTAAGCATGGTAACAGGACGGGGTTTGACACGTTAGTCAAGTTCTTTCCCGTTATCACTTGATAGACATCTAACTGTACGAGTCTTTTTGGAAAGTTATCGATTTTTTATTTGTGACAACCATTTCAATTGCCCTGGTGACGACTATAAGTTGGTTACCGTATTTGTCGCTGGAAAATGAAGTAGAATGCTTATCTAAATAAACTTGCGAGGTGAGGCGTCATCGATCAGTAAGTCTACTGTGGTTTTAAGCTTTGAAACGAAAAAGAAATTCTTTTATCAATTTCCATCTTGATAACATAAGAGGTATAGAATGCCCCCCTTAATATCTTGATCAGAGCATAGGAATACATAAATAGTTGGAACACAGAACCTTGATCATCAGCACACGTAGCACTCAAGCTCGTATGTTACAAATTACAGGATTTTCGTGAGTAGTGATTGGTTTTTCTTAATACTTCTTTTGAACAGGCAACAAAGTTATTCCAGAAACTATTTCAACGGAATCGGTGGACGAGCTTAGTAAGGTGTTGCAAAGGAAGCCTGTGATCTGGGATAATATCCATGCGAATGACTATGATCACAGGCGTGTCTTCTTGGGCCCTTACCATGGGCGGCCTATAGAACTCTTCAACAGTTTGGGTGGTGTCCTCACCAATCCTAACTGCGAATTTGAGGCAAATTTTGTACCTATTCATACGTTGGGAACTTGGTGTCGCATAGCTAGCATGAAGTATCGATCAGGTAGTTTCGCAGATCAAGTCGACGGTAGCGATCTAGATGATGTTCTAATGGAAGATATGGATGACGCTGAAGGAGATGGTATATGTCCGATGAACGTCGATCTGTTGCCACTTACAGCCGCAGATGTCAGCTCCGTTGTGACAACATACGACCCCAAGTATGCCTTGAGACTTGCAGTTAAAGATTGGCTAACAGAGTTCAATCTGCCGAAAGAAGCTCCACATAAGACCTACGCAAAACGCAATTGCAATTTGACTACTGTGGAAAATCAGACTATCTTGTCGTCCTCTTACCAATTCGATATCCATGAGCCCGTTAAAGGTAAGTTGATTCATGGGGGTTTTGTTGTGCACTATGATACTTTCACGGAGCATACGCCCGTGCTGTCTAAAAGCTGTATTGGATGGACTGTAACCTGAATACGCTTGAAGAACATGTGAAGGGATCCAAGGGACTGGTCTATTAAGTTGCTCAGCTGATCGAACAGTTCAGCTAGCATACATCAATATCGACGGCAGAGTACATCGTAGTACGGGTTACTGAACAAGGTGAACTACTTGCAGAGGAAGACTGGATCCACAGCTGCACTTTAGTTTTAGTCTAGTTCCGCCCAGCAGTGAGTTGAACGTCATTCTGCAACAGAACGTTTGATCTCCTTGCGTTCATGATGCATGGAAGAAAAGTTGCTCATATAGGGTAGTACTGTAATGCAACACAGACAAATAGAAAGAATTTAGAGCTGTTTTTGCTTATGAGAAGTAGGTGTGTTGAGTGTACTCTTCAATAATAACTGACTAATTTCACACACGGTTCATAATGCAAGGTTTTTGACAAGAATGTTGTGAATTCTGTAGGAATGTGTCGCGGCGTTGGCTTAATTTGACTCCCTTGATCGAAAAGAAAATTTTGTCAATTTTTTAGTAGATATTTGATCAACTTCTCTTGATCTGTGTCCATAATAGGGGGGTGACAGATTTGGTAGATATTGTTGAACTGCAAAGCCAATTTACCAGAGTTTCTTATCATTTTCAGGGAACAATCGGCAGAACAAAACGGCGAAAGATTCAGTTGTAGCGGACGAAGACTTATTCTTGCTAATAGACCTATTTTATTTACCATACGGATACGGAGACAAAGGGCTTCAGTTACTAGAAGAATTCACGTGGTTAAAGGATAACGTTGCACAGCCAGGAAGTGCCAAGGAGAAGGTAAGTTGTCGCTCGCCGTGTATCACGGTGTAGTTTTATACACTTTCGATTCTGGAATTGTGAGTTTAAACAGCCGTGATTTTTTCAAACACAACTAGGGCTCTTTTCTTCAAACAGCAAATATACTAAAGTAAAAGTACCCGAACGACAATACAGTAGTCCGTAGCAACCCTTGGCGTAATAGATTGAATAGTAATTTGTTCCGAATTAGGGAGACATGTGTAGGAAGAGGTAATATCGGAGAGTTGCTACCAACCTTTCAAGTGGGAACCTCATAATTCTGATCTCGTCTCGGTTTTTCTCAAGATAATATTGAGGGGCGGTGTACTTTTTTATTGGGGATCAATGAAGGGAGAAAGTGCGTGAACAATAATGTAAACCTTTTCCCATTGCCCTCGGCACCTCTAGTTATTGGATTTGAAAATGTCTACTTCGCGATTTGGTCGTCTTTTTTAGCCAGAAAATTATATTCTTGATTTTTAGATTGAGCAGTGGATGGAGAAGTCCGAGAAGTTTCTATCGCATTGTGAGAGTGTTATGAGAATGTTCCGCAATCTCGCAGATTGTGCTAACCAGTCACTTCTTTACGACCTGTTTCCATATATATGGGATGTCAAGGAAGCAGTCCTTGCATTGTGCAGCTTCATCAGCTGGCTGGGTGGTACCCCAGGTGCTTTCTTGGAACAAGAGATTAGTAACGATTCACAAGCAAAGGACGTCGATGGACTAAATACCCTGGACACTGTATTGAATGAAGATTATATTGAACCTTGGCATCCTAAATACCTTGGTGGAGTAGCACTAGCCATGCTGAGGCAGTTACCTTTTGATGGAGGATTTTCGTATTTAGACATAGCTCCGGACGTACCAGTAGCTGATTTGTACAGCATCAGACCGTATTCTACCGAGGACAAGGTAAAGATTCATCATTTTTGAGATGCTGTGATCCATGCTGATGGGCTCAGGCTCTGAAAGAAGAGATGATAATTTCTATGAACAGTATCGTTGATTCAACATCTGCTTGACTAGTTCATTTTGAGTTGCTATTCGAACAGTACCATTCTAATGTCCATTAAATAGATGAACTTGAGGTCGTGGTGTTATTAATAGTGGTATAGAAACCACGTTGAGCAATGGAATAGCAGCATGGCAGAAGAAGGGGTTACTGGTACAGGGATATGGTTTTAGCCAATGCCTTTCATTTTAGTTGCAGGATATGATTAAACGTTTTACTTTATCTTGGGCATGTTTGTGTTCCGTTGGCTCTTGATTTTCCACGACTTGTTTAATTATTTAGTCTTGTTTACTTATTGGCTCTTTACCGCTGCATCACCTTATCGAGTACAATTTATCTTACCTTCGCCTCTTGAAAGTTATAGGGGAACCCAAAATAGAGAGCCTGAAATTTCTTTGCTTCCCACCTTTTATCGTAGCACCGGAAGTATTGGAAAGATCTGGCCACGGTTTTTGCGGCCTCGGCCTCAATTACAAACTTGTACCCTGTACCCTTGCTATTGATTTGATGCCAGATATCTCTTGTTTTCACAACCTAGGTTGGGCTCTACAAGCTTTGCAATTCAATTACAGCTTCAGAAGAGCTTATCGACATCGACAAAGAGGATCTTTTGGGAGATAAGCAACTTGGAGCATATTTATCTATCTGCCCAGAAACTGTATTTGTCATCGAACATGAAAGTGAAATGCAAGGCTTCGTAGCCGTAGCGGCTGATAACAAGCGTTTTCATAACATGGTTCGTTCTACCTGGATTCCAGAAATGAGCAAAAAATATTTAGAATGTGATAGTATGCAGTCAAGTTTTGTAAATTCAGAGGACTGGTACCCAGTAAGGACATCACATTTCACCTTGAGGATCTTACCTAGAGTCGAGAAAGCGAAGATATTTAGACGAGTACTCGCTACTATGTTTTCGATTTTGAAGAGTGTTGGTTCGTCTGCAGTGTACTGTGAGGTAGACACTGACAAAGAGGTCGAGCTCTACAATAAATTAGGATTTCATTTGATGGACTGTGCCCCGCCTAAAAAGATAGTTGGTCGATGTTTGTAGCACGACTTGGAGAAAGTTGATAATGTGAACATTTTGTAAAAGGTATAAATTTGAAAAAAGTGGCGAAGCCCACAGATTGTGAATATGTAGATATGTATATAAAAATGCAACAGTACTTGTTTCCAAGGGGAATTAAAATATTTTGAAAGGCAATTTTTAATTTTTTGAGATCTGTATGGAGGTACGGTAAAGAGGTGGTACTATAAGTGCTTTAGCTCTCTCTGTGCGTCACTTCTCGTTGTCACTTTTCATTGGCAGACATCTGCAAACTCGTAAACGGGGACATTTTCAAGGTACAAAAGGTTATTTCCCCTTGATGCGTGCGTTACATTGTTGCAGCTTTAGCTGCAGAGACTGAACATTGTCTTGCATATGGTGTTTCATTCGTTTTGAGGAATGACATCGATTATGGGTGGCCCAGTTTGGTCCTGGAATCCTTAACTATTCAATTTCCTTTCCAGGAAGCATGTAGATTTAGTTTTGGGTTTCTCCTGTCCTACGCTACTCTCCCAAAGTATTTTAACACCTACATGAAATGAACCTGGATATCAATAGTTGGAAAGTCTCCTGGTAAATCGCAATGAATCCAGTTTGAAGAAATTGAAAAAAATATCATTTTAGGCGTCTTGCTCTGAAACCAGGTTTCCGTTTATCGCGTTTTGTCTGAATAGCCGACTTTCAGACAAACTCTGGAGAAGGATTTAATTCGATTTGCCCAGAATACCCATTCTCATACGAAACCAAGTATATCTTATGAAAACAATTCAGTACACTAAAGATGATGTCGATCGCGTTTTTGCGATGAAAGTCTACTTGCCAATAGATTGCACTATAAATTCTCAGTAGTGTAATGGATCCTATCAAAATGTACTAGTCGAAAGGCCTCGCTTTTAATTTTCGGAAAGGTTATGCTAAATGGTTACATTTTAGACCTTGTTTTTATTTCCATTCATGAAAACAGTTAACAAACGTCAACCTTACTATCGACAGTTTTGGATGTCTCTCACTAACGTTGAAGTATCAAAGAAATTTTTTGCAGCAGACTTAGGCTGCCTATTGAACAGGTCTCGAACTTGTACGGTTAACCGTGCAAGTGTGAACCCGTCCAGGTTCAAGTTTTTGAGCGTCACGGTGTAAACACTTCAACAGATCAAGTTTTGGTCCGGATCCTAAACGAGACTGGCTTTCTGTAAAGAAAGAGGTTATTTTAAGATTGTGTCGATCACTCCACGCTTTGGAGTCTTTCGATTGCCCTTAGCTTAGTCTACATTCCATCGTGCAATGGACTTCCACCATCGTTTACTTTTTTGCGTTCTCGACAATATGATGAACTGTTTAAGCTCGCCGTGTCATCTAAACGGTTTACTTTTCGGTTTATTGGACATTTCAGCAACCAGGGGTCATTGCTTATCGAACATTCTCATAATCAGGAAAGTACCAAAATATGCCGGTAAGACAAGATCAAGGAGACGATTTTGGAAAAGACAAGGCAAAGCAGCCGCATGGTGGGAAGGCTTTTTGAATAATATAGTAACTATATTATTCAAAAAGCCTTCCCACCATGCGGCTGTTGTTAAAGAGGAATGGAGGAAGAATGACAGGGGAACATTTTATGGTCCTATGCAATCTTTAGTATCCGTTTCTTACCAGGAGACATACCAACATGAGAAAGCCCATATCAGTGGAGAAACAAGTTATCACCTTGTATAATCCGGCTGACGAGGGAAGATATCGAAAAGTTGCGAATGCCTCAAGTGTTTCTAGATCTGCAGTATCTATTGTGGTTCGAAAGGAAACGGAAACTACTGGCTTATGCCCACGGGTTTCTAGTAGTATGCGAGTCGTCAGTAATAGTTTTGGCTGTTGCTGACGACTCGCATGCTTATAGTTTTTTAACACTTGACAAACAGATGCCATGTGTCTTGTGAAACTAATGCAAATACGACAATATGAAAGTAATAGAGGCCTAAATCTCCTATGTGAGCAAAATGCTAGATTTACCGAACGTATTCTGTTAATGTGTACTGATACTGAATAGTGACCCGCACAAAGTAGAACGATTTCACTATTTAGTAAACTGCCTCAAATGTTTGAAGCTTGTCGTCAAGGAAAATTCATCTAACGAACACTTGTGCGCATGGCACTAGCCTCATTAACCATGCAAAAACTTGCACGGTACAGGTACCATGGAAACGCTAGGCCTGACAGGACCACTTCTTGACCGTCACCTTGTAGACGCTACTTAGCCGGTACAGAACTTGAGCGGCGCCATATAAACGCAGCCTTGGGATTTATGAGACTCTGTTTTGATGTAGAACTCGACAATACTTCGTACAATATTGTTGACTCGGCCCGACTTGGTGGCAGACTTGCAGAGATTTTGAATAAACTTGAGGTGTATATTGTACTCATGGTTTAGTACAGAGTTGATCTATCAATGGCTCCGTAATTCTCTGGGGGATGTCGATTGAGTTGGTTAATTTATAACTGAACGTTCTCATAATTTAAAGTCGGAGCTCTGAGTCGGCCATTGAAGTGCACGGATACCTCGAAGACTTGGTTTTGACCAGCTTTAGCGTAGGAAAATATATGGACTTCTCTCAAGGCCTGATATTTATTCACACTGTAAAACGAATTGTCTTGCAATAATGCGCAGTATCGTTCGTATTTCACGTTACCATCGCACACGACAAGAGCTTCTGGTCCGGTTGGCCCATTGCAACCCTTGAGCTGAACTTAACCCGTATTTATAATTTTTTTTAATTATAAATTTCGCATATTTAGACTCGCATTTCTTTCTCCACACACTCGAATGGTATCGTCGATGGAAAATCTGCATTCGCCCGAGAAAATGACATTCTCCCAATCCGACGGCAGCCATGGCGATAAAATGGACGCCCATGTCATTCTGTACTATCTGTTCTAGGCCGAAATGTAAGGCTTTTGCGTCCTCTTCTAGCTACGTATTACATATTTGTTACACTTATCGTACCAAATTGATTGATGCCTGATCTTTGTAACTTATCACAGTTGACTTGGATGTTTATCGTCCGAAGAGTTGGGTATCATTCTTGCTTTGACCTACGACAATTGTATCGCTCAGCCCGAGACGATAATGTTTGATTGGCCACATCCACGTTGTTTGAAACTGATGCCCTTTCCAAATAATAGTTAGAAATATAGTGAGCAGCCTACATCATATTTTTTCTGCAATTCTCCTATAGGAAAAAACACTTTCCTTCGAATATCTGGCAGGCAGTAAATCCTTGTACGAAAGTTCTCTACGTTTCGGCATTGCCTTTAGTTGAATTGAAGATTTGATACTTTGCAGGAAAACCTTATTTATTTGTATATATTGTGAAATAGAAGTAACAATTTTATCAAAACGTGGCTCTAATTTGGCGCGAAATTCTTTCAGTGAAACGTGGTTTTATGCTAGTTTGTTTTGCAGAACGCCATTTTTTTTGCACGTGTTCAAATACTTTTGGGAGGCTAGTGTATTTTGCCTTGCCAACAGTTTACGTTCACCTGCCCAAACTTGTGTGCAGGTAAACTTATTTTAATTCTGTAAGCTGCGACTGTCGTAAACTCCTTTTCTTGGTCGCTGAAGCAAGAACATATTTTACAAGAGGTCCAATGACACTCCAAATTAAATGACGCAACAATTGATTTAGCAGGAAAAGGCGACTTGAAAGATTTCAAATATTTCAAATACGGTACTTCAGACAAAATGGCCCTCTCCATCGCCCTCGAGTCTCGTCCTGTAATTGTAAATTTTGATATAACTAGCTGCGCTCCCGATAGTCCTCGTAGACTGTATTTGAACCAAATGAAAATAAGATTGTGGATGCCTCGTGATCGCAAACTTCGTATTCTGAGGATAGTAGACCGTGATCTGTGGTTGGCAAGAGAAGTGGAACGTTTACGGTGTGCCAACATGTTAAGGTACTCGCTACATAAAAGAGGTGGCGATAAGACCTCGATTTCTTAAGTGTACTC
Source organism: Carybdea cf. marsupialis auct. non (Linnaeus, 1758) (assembly GCA_010016065.2). NCBI lineage: Eukaryota > Metazoa > Cnidaria > Cubozoa > Carybdeida > Carybdeidae > Carybdea > Carybdea cf. marsupialis auct. non (Linnaeus, 1758). The sequence continues at coordinate 3,612 of JAAAKL020004437.1, read as the reverse complement.
GAAATCCAGTATTGAAGAAAAAATGGCTTTGAATTAATTCAAAGTTTCAGAAGGAAAGGTGGTATAGGAACTTTTGGTATCCCCCATTGGTAAAGATGCATCGTTCCAAAAGCATGCTTGGTTGTAAATACAGTGTTGTAAATCTAAGTATAGCATACATGACTCTTGAATCAGCTGCTATCTATGATTGAAAATAACACACATGTATTTTATTAAGTCTATGAAAATGAACTTATCAGTCAAGGGTTCATAGTGCTCTATTTCCCTCATCTTTTACGTGCATCATTTACAACCGTATTTCAGCTTTAAAATTTTATCCTTTTTCTCCATAACTACAAATATACAAAAAGCAAGTATATATCAGATTTAGTACGCTTGCTTTAAGGAAAAGGACCTTCACCCCAACCTCAAAGAAAAATATTCTCGGGAGAGAAGCACTGCATTCATCAAACTATGCTGAAGAGTTTTCACTCTCCTTAAGAGTATTCCCCTATTTGTTCATTCTTTCTTCGCTTGCGTAAATATAAGTTCTATGTTATTTCATTTTGACTTTGGGTTATGGCATGGCATGGCTTTTCGGGCATGGTAATTTCCCTACATTTTATACAAAAATGACATTTGAGTCACCACTAGTAAGGAGACAATTTTACTTCCAAAACCAAAGTGAATATTGTGCTTTCAAATATAGGACGATTCTCTGAGCAAGTTTTAGGGTGATTCGGGGAAGTTACCCCCTTGAATTGTATAATCAGAAGATTTTTGCGCGGGAAAGATTTAAACGAATACGATGCATTGAGCCCTACGTTAACCAGTTTCATAATGATGAAAAAACTGGTTGTGATGCATTTTGGTGGACCAAGAAACTTGACAGGGTAGGGAATCAAAGCCCATTATGGCTCTGTATGCTGTATTTGGAAAGAAACCAAAAAGGAAAATACAGATTGTGGGTGCATCATGTGTATCATGTGCTGGTATGAAATTTGATGACTATCGTGCACTCGAGCAAAAGTAGAACTAGTTTTTACTTTTTAACGATCGCTATTGGGAAGAGCTTGTCTTCACTACGGATGTGACGTTACGAATTCCTAAAGCACACCCCCAAATCTAATGGTTGTCTAGCACACCACCGTATTCCCTATATCTGAAACCAGACATTTGTTAAAATGTGACGGTACAAAGTCCATGGCGATCATATTTATGTTTGGGTACATGCTTTGTATTTGGGTGCTTGCACCACGAGGCAAAGTTAGTCGCTGATGGGTTTAACAAGAATGATACCGTATAAAAGTTTCGTGTCGTCGTAGTCATTTCCTTGATACCTAAGGCAAAATCGGTTTATATTTCAATAGGTTGTGGGTCCAGTTTACCTCTAAATACATTGGATGTGTATCTCTAACCTGATTTTATGGTTGTTTAAGTTGTATGTCTTTCGCCGTTGAATTTTTTTGGCACGTGGCCATTGTTACAATTTGACAGTTCTGATTTCATGACATGGCTTCATCGTCGATAAACTCGATAGACTCTACAATAAATATATTACATAATGCTAGGTTTTTCACATATATCCACAGACAGATATGATAAGAAAAGTTACCTTTTGCTTTTCGTTGTACACTATCTGTCACATCACTATTCCTTTTGAGTTTCTACATTTTAGTCATGCTGCTTCTTTTACAACCAGAGAATGGAGAGGTTGGAGTGCAGATGAAGAAATCGAAATGTCATTTTGGTAATGGCATTTCAACATGAAGATTGGCTGGCGATGTTGGCCGTGCTTGTGGTAGAAGGACTTTCAAGACAAGAAAAGATAGTTGGGTTGATAAAAAACAGTCTAATTTTTGTCGATAACGATAATGATGATCACTTTTATCAAGCAAAGAAAAAGAAATACACAGATACCGAGTGTAAATATCAGGTAAATATGGTATTGTAGATAATCAGGTGATACTGTTATGAGCACCGAGGAGTTTGTTTAGGAGGGGAATCAATGTAATGAATGTTATCTCAACTAGAAGTGATAAAGAGACCATAACAAGGATACAGTAACCAAGCACAGAACAGAGAATGTCATGTCAACTTCAGCAACGAAAAACAGGTGGAAAATCAACACAAATGACGTATGCGAAAAATTGGGCTACAGACTGCGTAAGAACACGTAATAGCAGTTGGCCATGAATTGTAATGGCCTAGATAACAAGTAAAAAGATAGATACTAGCCAAAAGAAGATCTTTGAGAGGCCATACCAAGAATATTGAGGACTTAACGTTTGCCAGAAAGTTGTTTGTATCTGGTGGAAGTAAAAAGTGGAGATACTTGCCTCTGTCGACGTTGGGAGAAAGGCTCAAGTAAACCCCAGGAATGATTTCCATGACACCTTCGCATTTTTCTTATTTTAATCTAAATAAGTGAATAAAGAACCACTGTGGCCTAGTGGTTAAGGAATAGAACTCACATACTAGAGGTCGTGGGTTAGAATCCCTTCTATCTCGGTATAAAGACTGTCGGTTGAGGAAGGTAACGGAAGACCACCCATTTAAATGTGCTCTCTCCCCAGGACATTACTCACTCCGGTTGGGCAATGTACTACGCTCTAAATCAAGTATTCTACCAAGAAAACCCTTAAATAATAGGAACCTTCTACTTTTCATTACATTATCTCTGCTATTACAGACAAGGGATATTTTACAATAGTTTCACATAACGTCATGGATACTGCAATAAATTAAAACAACTTTTCTATTGGCCTACAATGCTGCGACTTAACACAGAACACACAAATTCACATGATAGTGAAAGAATGCGTTTGAATTTGTTGATTGGATTTAGGAACTTTGTCCAACAGGTGCTGCAGTTCCTTCTCGCTGTCCTATAAAAGTGTTATGTCTGCTGTCTATCAAAGACTTGTCAATGTCAGCCTAGCCTTCTCAATAGCTACGAAATAGAAAAGAGGGGCTCGACACAACCTCTCTGAATGCCTTGTTTTACCTTAAATTAATCTCTTTTTCCATAACTCTGATACTAACCATCTGCAAATTTACTGCCATGCCATCTATGATATCGTCTGGAAACATTGATTGGCCCCTAGCGGCATACAGGTGGCGGAAGACATTGAGATTGCTTCCATGGCAGCGTGAAGGGAAGAGAAAAGTTTATTGTCCTCTTGTCACCTTGTATCGAACGATTGCAGAAGTTGCACACCCTCAAAGAGCAATGGCAAACAAAAAACTTCAGAAAACAAACTTTATTATAGCTTCACCCTCCTTTATGACAATGGATGAAAAACAGTGAAGTAACCAAACATGTTTTTCTACATTTTTCCGTCATGTGATTCAATATCTTTTTGGAGTTGCCTTCCATGAAAGATTTTCTGGTTTTTTTTCCTTGATTGCGGGCACGCTCCTCTCCAAGTACCAGAGTTATACAGAAGAATCTTCTGTGAAGAAATTTCGTAGAGCTTGAGTGTAGTCTTCAGTTTAATCAATTTTTAACAAATTTTAACTACGGAGACGGAATCCTGTAAATAGTTTAAGAGGGAGTGCCGCCAACTTACTGGCATTGTTTTGATTTGAAAGACACTCCTATTGAGATACTCCTCTGATCGGAGGTCAGTT